>PRKT01000307.1:481215-544975 GCA_003671525.1 Saccostrea glomerata | reverse complement strand
TTATTAGGGTCTTCCGTCTTCAGCGGAAGACCCTTCTATTATTCTTATGTTTCTTTTTCAATTTTCTTATTATTATTATTCTTTTTCTCTGCACAAATTTTGTGCAGAGGATTTCTCAGAGATGGCTCGATGGATTTGCTTCAAATTTACAGGGTTGATGCAGGATCATCTGAAGTTTATACCATTTTTTTGATTTTTTGAAAATCACTTCCGGTCTAGAGTTATCGCCCTTTTCTTAAAATTCAGATGACCTCCTTGTCAGTGACAGAACTCAATAACGGCTTAAGCTAGAGCGTTGAAATTTTCAGTGATAATGTTCAAAATCTCAAGACCTTTCATTTGATGTCAAAAAAATAGGGCTGACCCCTCAAATTAAGGGCTAAGAGGGGCCAAAGTCTTTTATCTATAACTCTCTAATGATCAATATTTTGTTATACATTACTGAAGCAAAAGTATTTATCTTAACGATTTGCAACAATATATGATAAAACTTTGATCATATGTTACGTAATTAGGGGTCACAAGGGGCCAGAATGTCAAATCTTTGACGCTTTATATCTCAAAAAGGGGAAATATTTTAATGAGCAATATTGAACAAAAGATGGTCAGAATAATGTTCTAAACAATATGCATACTTTGAATTTTTGTAAAACGGCCCCATTAAGGACTTGTAGGGGTGGCCCCTAAATATTGCCATTTAGCATATCTCCACAATGAATAGAAATCTCTGAATAAATACTGAACAAAAAAACTTCATAATCACAAGACCTTTCATTTGATACCAAAAAAATGGGGCTGACCCCTCAAATTAGGGGCTAAGAGGGGCCAAAAGTCTTTTGACTATAACTCTCTAATGATCAATATTTTGTTATACATTACTGAAGCAAAAGTATTTATCTTAACTATTTGCAGCAATGTATGAAAAAACTTTGATCATATGTTACGTAATTAGGGGTCACAAGGGGCCAGAATGTCAAATCTTTGACGCTTTATATCTCAAAAAGGGGGAATATTTTAATAAGGAATATTGAACAAAAGATGTTCAGAATAATGTTCTAAACAATATGCATACTTTGAATTTTTGTAAAACGGCCCCGTTAAGGACTTGTAGGGGTGGCCCCTAAATATTTCCATTCAGCATATCTCCACAACGAATAAGAATCTCTGAATAAATACTGAGCAAAATATCTTCAAAATCACAAGACGTTTCATTTGATACCAGGAAAAAGGGGCTGACCCCTCAAATTAGGGGCTCAGAGGGGCCAAGTCTTTTATCTATAACTCTTCAATGATCAATATTTTATTACATATTACTGAAGCAAAAGTATTCATCTTAATAATTTGCGACAATATATTATACAAAATTGGTCATATCTTTGGGTTGCAAGGAGCCAAAATGCTTTATTTTTTATGCTTTACGTCTCGAAAAGGGGGAGCATTTTTATAAGCCATATTGAATAAAAGATGTTCAGAATATCGTGATTAAAATCAGAAACTTTAAATTTAATGAAGAAAAAACTTAATGTCATTCTCTTTAAACTAATATCTCAGTCAAAATCACATCTCATCTTATCGAGAAATTCAACGGAAGACCTACTCGTTGCTCGCAACGAGTTTCATATCTAGTTAGGGTCTTCCGTCTCAAACGGAAGACCCTTCTATTATTCTATTGTTTCTTCTTCACTTTTATTATTCTTTTTTTTTCTTTACAATTTTTGTGCAGAAGATTTCTCAAAGATGGCTCGATCGATTTTGTTTAAATTTTCAGAGATTATGTGCTTCTATCTGAAGTTTGTACCCCCGACTCAATTTTGAAAAAATCACTTCCGGTCGGAAGTTATGCCCCTTTCAGTGATTTTTAGAGGGTCTCCTTGTCCATGAGTAAACTCAAAAACGACATTAGCTAGAGAGCTAAAATTTTCAGCAATGATAGACGACACATTGTTGAATTGCACATTGTATTTAATTTTTTTCAGAAAGGTCCAATATGGAAGCGCGGTAGGGGTCGAAATCTAGGACACGAATCATGATTGAATTTTCGAGACATTTTGCATCATATCTTTTAAAGTATAATTATTTTGTTAAAACATACTGAACAATAGTTGTGGGGAATGACAAGATCTTCAATATGATATCAAGAAAAAAGTGCTGACCCATCAAATTAAGGGCCTAAAGGGGCCAAAAAAGTTTATTCAATAACTTTATAACAGTAAATATTTTGTTATATATCACTGATGCAAAAATGTTTATCTCAAAAATCTACAACTATATATTAAGATTTTTATGTCGTATGGTACACAATTAGGGGCCACAAGGGGCCAGAAGGCTAAATCTTTGACGCTTTATATCTCGAAAGGGAGAAATATTTTGATAAGTAATATTGAACAAAAGATGTTCAGAATAATGTTCTAAACAATATGCAATCTTTAATTTTTCGCTAAACATCCCCGTTAGGGAGTTGAAGGGTTGGCCCCTAAATATTTCTTTTGCAAATAACTCGAAAACGAAAAAGAATTCCTGAATAGTTGTTGAACAAAAAGTGTTCAAAATCATTAGAGCTTTAAGACTAGATCAAGAAAAAGGGGCTGGGCACTCAAATTAAGGGCCGAGAGGGGCCAAAAGTCTTTTTTCGATAACTCTTTTTAAGTCAATATTTTGTAATACATTACTGAACCAAAAATGTTTATCTCAACGTTTTACAACTATATATTATGATTATTATGTCATATGACACTTAATTAGGGGCCACAAGGGGCCAGAATGCTAAATCTTTGACGCTTTATATCTCGAAAGTGAGAACTATTTTGATAAGTAATATTGAACAAAAGATGTTCAGAATAAAGTTCTTAACAATATGCAATCTTTAATTTTTCGCTAAACGTCTCCGTTAGGGAGTTGAAGGGTTGGCCCCTAAATATTTCTTTTGCAAATAACTTCAAAACGAAAGAGAATCTCTGAATAGTTATATAACAAAAAGTGTTCAAAATCATAAGTGCTTAAAGACTAGATCAAGAAAAAGCGGCTGGACACTCAAATTAGGGGCCAAGAGGGGCCAAAAGCCTTTTTTCGATTACTCTTTATCAGTTAATATTTTGTAATACATTACTGAAGCAAAAATGTTTATCTCAACAATCTACAACTGTATATTATAATTTTGATGTCGTATATTACATAACTAGGGGCCATAAGGGGCCAGAATGCTAAATCTTTGAGGCTTTATATCTCGAAAGTGAGAAATAATTTTACAAGTAATATTGAACAAAAGATGCTCAAAATCATGTTCTGGAAAATATGCAAACTTTAACTTTTCGTTAAACGTCCCTATTAGGGAGTTAAAGGGCTGATCCCTAAATATTGATTTTGCGAATAACTCGATAACGAAAAAGAATCTCTGAATAGTTGTTGAACAAAAAGAGTTCAAAATCCTAAGAGCTCCAAGACGAAATCCAGAAAAAGGGGCTGGGCGATCAAATTAGGGGCCAAAAGGGGCTTCAACTCTTTTTTCGATTATTCTTTTACAGTCAATATTTTGTGATACATTACTGAAGCAAAAATGTTTAACTCAACAATCTACAACTGTATATTATAATTTTAATGTCGTAAATTACATAATTAGGGGCCACAAGGGGCCAGAATGCTTAATCTTTGACGTTTTATATCTCGAGAGTGAGAAATATTTTGACAAATAATATTGTACAAAAGATGTTCAAAATAATGTTCTGAACAATATGGAACCTTTTATATTATGCTTAATGTCCCCATTTGGGAGTTGAAGGGTTGGTCCCTAAATATTTCTGATGCAAATAACTTCAAAACGAAAGAGAATCTCTGAATAGTTGTATAACAAAAAGCTATCAAAATCCCGAGAGTTTTAAGATGATATGAAGATAAAAGGGCTGATTCCTAATATTAGGGGCCATGAGGGACCAAAAGTCGAATTTTTAAGTCTCTAATGTTCAATGAATTTTACAGATTATGATGGAAAAATTGTTTTTCTTCACAATCTTCATCATTATTTTAGAATGAAAATCTCAATCGAAATCTTATCTCATCTCATCAAGAATCGGACGGAAGACCCACTCGTTGTTCACAACGAGATTGTATCTAGTTATTATTATTTTTCTTCTCGGGAAAATTTTGTCCGCGAATGATCTTGTAAAGTACACATCCGATTAAGGGGAAACCTTTTTAGGGTAAGTAGGCATGTTATGTAGATTTGCGGAACGAAGGTCATTTTGCGCGCACGTGCTTGCAAGAGCGCGCACGTGCAACACGTGAAATGACCAATATACTTGAAATTTCCATAACTTTTACATTTTTTGTTATAATGCTTTGATATTTAGAATATATAGACATATTATAAATGTAGATAAGATGGCATTGTCAACATGCCATTTTGCGCTAACGTGCTTGCAAGAGCGCGCACGTGCAACATGTGAAATGACCAATAAAATGGATATAGCCGTAACTTTTCTATTTTTTGATAAAATCTTTTGAAATTTACACAGTAAGGATATATTAGTAGCGTAGACAAGATGATATGGTCAAAATAGCAAGATGTCACGCGCATGCACGTGCGCTTTGTTCTGATTGGCTGAAACTAAAGTCTCAATATCTTTCTTGTTGTTTGACAAAATCCTTTGAAATTTTGACCATAGCCATGCATTAGCATATCATACAACATGGTATATAGCAATTATCATGAAAACACGTGCATGCACGTGCGCTGCAATCTGATTGGCTGAAACTGTAAATAGCTATAACTCCCTTGATTTTCAACCAAACAGGATGGAATTTGGAACCCAGTTAGATATTATGGACTTCTACAAGAAGGTATGGTCTCCATGCACATGCTTTCACGTGCGTGTATGTGCACTAAAATTTTATTGGCTAAAACTTTAAACAGTTATAACTCCCTTCGTTTACAACCGAACAGGGTGGGATTTAGAACATAGATAGATGTAATGGACTTCTACAAGAAGGTATGGTCACCATGCTCATGTATGCACGTGCGTGCACGTGAAAAGAGTAAAATAAAAATACACTTGAATGAGCGTATTTTTTAATACTTTTGGATTAAATACTTCCATATTTAGTATATTAAAATACATATATTGTGTAGACAAGATGATATGGTCATTACGTACATGCATTCACATGCGCATGCGTGCAATGCTTAAATTTGAATGAACTTGGTACACTTCTGGGAAAACGTTGTAAAAGTCGCAAATGCATAGAGTTTGTCCTATTTAATGAAGCTTACAGGTATAATATGGCACCAGAAGGGAAAAGGGGAGCGTTTGGGGAACATCTGTAACGGTCCCCGTTACAATTAGCACTAGTAGATGTACAATAAAATGTGATGAGTTTTCCAAACAATTTATTGTCTTCTGAAATTGAACATACAAAGCAATATAACGGGGTATTCTGTATATTGTGCCCACGAATTCACGCGGTGTGTGGTTTATGAGCAGATCTTTGTATTTGACAAGGGCTGAAATTGACTTAAATTGAAGATCCTATTTCCCTATCAGCTTTAGTCGGAGCCAATTTTAGCCACAATTGAATAAGAATAATGGGGTTGGTTTCTTCTATTAAGCCAACAATAGGTAAAATTATGTCGTCAAAAACACCAGAATCTAGTCACTTTAATTAAAACACAAGCTCAGAAAAAAAGATTGGAAATGACGAGATACAACACCGAGTCGTATTTCTTTAGATGCCGTATGGTTATCTTTATAATCATGAAGAGTAATTGTAGTGTAAAAGATACGTATTTAATGACACTAAGACAAAACACACGTCAATGAAAAAAAAATACACAAAGTGATATCAACTTTGTATTGAGCACAAAAAGGATTTTAATACTCAATTTTTTTTCACACGTTTACTACCTTATAAATCGAGTGATTATAGCTCATGAGATATCATTTTTCTTGTCCAAGGTTTTGATGACACAGTTGGTTTCTTTTAGTATATTTGATCATGTTAAACATTGTGACGGTGTAAAACACGAGAAAGCTATGTGTAAAACATGTGATAGCATGATGTGTTTGTGAAACTTATTGCGAGGGTTGTATTCTCTCAAATGCATTTCAAACTCCAAAAGTGTTGGTACCCAAAGGAAGGTCTAGTTACAAGGAATAGACCATTGAAATATAAAAGCCCTTTATTTCTAACTGTTCAAACGTTATGACCAAGTTTTAAAAAGTGGGTCAAACTCGTAGGTCAAGGTCAAAAACATTTGTCTTGCTACAATGAATACACATGTGAAAGATGAAAGCCCTAGCACGCACTGTTCAAAAGTTATGACCAAGGTTAAAGTCTGGAATTATTTTTGTAAAATTAGGTCAAACCACAGTATCAAGGTGAAAGTCGGTGGTACCCATGGATAGTTCTTGTCAAACGAAATACACCTGTCGGTGGTACCCATGGATAGTTCTTGTCTAACAAAATACACCTTTGAAATATGAAAGCCATAGACCTACCCACTCCATGGTTTTGGCTAGGTTAAAATTAACAACTGACGGAGACAAACAAACATACAAAACAAATTAAAATATCCTCGGGATCTTTCCATCTGGTGGCTAAAAGATATTTCTTACTGTGTGTAGTTAGGATACATTTTTCGTATCCGCCGCTTTGTTTCTTTTATCCCCTCGCCAAGCCTCGGGGTGAAAACAACTCGACAACCAAAAGTCTCTATCGAGACTGTAGCTCTACTGGTTTGTATTTATAACAGGAAGAGAAAAGTAGCATTTTAAAGTATTTCACACAAATTTCTACTTTTAGTAACCACGGCAACACCGCTCATTGAAATCAAAAAACCAATAAACAGAGTTAGTGTAGTGTACTTGCGTGCCATGTTACATCGAAATCAGACCCAAAAGTGGTGGAGGAGTAGAATATTGAAAAATTGTTTACAGACGGACGGACGCCGGACGCATTATTCTCTTCTGGTCTCTGATCAGTAGAGCTAAAAATCAAAAACCGATACACAGAATTCTGTATCTTAGCGTAGTCTACTTGTGTGCCAAGTTATATTGAAATCAGACCAAAACTGTAAGAGGAGTAGCATTTTGAAAAATTGTTTACAGACGGAAGGATGGACGTACGGACGCCGGACGAATTACTATCGCATAACCTCTTCTGGTCTCTGAAAATTTACCTAAGCCTAAATTCCATTTCGTGCTAGTTGGGGTAGTTTTTGCCAAGGGCATTATTTATCTCCGTTCCCGTCGAGGGGGGATAATTTTCTTTAAAAAAAAGGTAACTAATTCACACCCCCAAATGCAAGGTCGTCTCCTTTAGCCCGTTTAGTCTTTATGAAGCAAATCACATAACATCGACGTTTCTATTTTTCTGTCATTTTAAATATCATATCGACCGAGTATATAAATCTAACATTTTTCTTTTTCCTCAAATTTCATAACAGAATGTACTCCTGACATTTGAACTTTGCAAACATTTGAATATGTATGATCTGTCAATTTCCAATCCCCTTTAGTAATGAAAACAATCCTACAAGGCACTTTTTAATGTGTTTGCTTTTTATAAGGTTATATAAATACCTCGGAGTTAAAATTTCTTGCAGTCATTCCCCTCCAATCCTCAAGGATGCTGTCTACTGTCGATTTTCAAGGTGAAAATAACAATCATCGTCTTAGAATTAATAAAAAAAGAACTTTCTTTCTTGATATCATTTATAAGGTAAAATGTCGAATGAAAACATCTTTTTGTCAGAATTTATCAGTTATTAAATTCATTAATGAGATTCACTTCTTGAGTAAATTGCCTCACAAAGCACAACTACAAAGTACGCGACTCCTTAATCCAAGTTCTTGCATTTCAAGCAACTCTTCCGGATTAATGAAGAGTCCTGATTGTTGAAATCTACATTGTATAAATAAACTGCTTTCCATTAAACTTGAACTGAAAATGAAGTGTCCATTTATTTGGTGTTAAATGAACAAGGTTCTTTTCTAAAGCTTTAATAAATTTTGTCCTATTCAAATTCAACTTTCCAAAACGTTATGAACAACCGAGAAAATAAGCACACCTTTAACTTTATCTCAAAAACATACAAAATTGACAATTTCATATCGCCTTTAGAATACTAGTTATGTAGTTTTAATTTTCATTTTTATTTGAAATTTTATATTTTGACTTGCATCTCTTTAAAACGTTAGTTCATTAACTAACATTGGGCTGAACAGCACGAAGGAGAGGCAACACGTTTTAGTTGCGTAAACTATTCATTTTACAAAGAGGGGCCTTACCGAAGATAAAGCGAAGGAATATAAAATAAATGCTTAAATTACAAAAACTAAGGGTAAAGTTTTCAGTTTCTACTCACATAGACTACAATTTCTAGGCCTTTAGAAATCATACTAATATATGTAATATTTATACGTGTTTGCAAGTTTACACGAAATTTCCTGTTTCTATGCTGCGTATATTGTTTTTGTCCTGTCTGTTAATCTGTTTGTCTGCCTGTTGTCAAATTTAACCATAACTTTTGAACCATAAAAGGTTAAACTTTATATTTGGTATGCATACACCACTAATTAAGCTCTTACAAATGACACCAAGGTGAATGACCTTGTGACGTTATCTGTGACCTATATGCTAAAAATAGCATCTTTGAACTTTCGCCATTACTTTTGAACCATAAAAGATAGAGACTTCATATTTGGTATCCATACTCCACTCATTCAGCCCTTACAAATGATACCAAGGTCAATGACGTGACTTGGACTGTGATCTATATGCTAAAAATAGCTTTTTTCGAAGGTTGTTGCCGCCAGACGCATAGTGTTCACAAACACATCTTGTTTCTCTTGTGTGTCACACAGATGCATCCAACACCCCCCCCCCCCCCATCCCCGCCCCTTGGATCTAAATTTCAGAAAGGTTTTGCACAGTTTTTTTGGCTAATTGTATACGGCGCGTCGGCGCGCCAGCGCGTCCATCCCATCCTAATATCACACAAGTATTTTCTCCCTGCATTAAAACACTCAAATGACAGCGATTTTATTTATAATTTAAGCATTATCGGCTATTTTCAAGTCGACACCCAAAGCCCGAATGTTTTTTTTTTGGTTAGGTGGATCCAGAAAATTTTCTTTCAGAGGTGGTGGCTCAAATCGGAAGGGGAAAAGGATTTAATACATAGCTTTAGTAATTTTACTATGTCAATTTGAAAAATAAAATTTTCCAGGGATCCGGATCCCCTTTGATCCATGCATGCCTGACTCTAACCACGATTTGTGTGCAAGTGTAATCCGAAATTTACTGCATTTTTTTTTTAGTTGACCTATTCTCTCTCTCTATATATACATATTATATATTAATAGTTATATCTCCAAACTTTAACTATAGCATTAGTGCACATTTAGTGCTTTTGTTTTTATAAATCAACTTTATGCAAAACACATAGGCATCGGAATCGGGGGGGGGGGGGGGGAGGCTTATAAAGATGGACATCATATAGGTATTCAACATTGGGGCTTAGGTTCATTTAGTCCCCCCCCCTTCCCCCAACTCTCATCAGGCAAGGCGGTGTAGTCCTAGAAGAATGGTAAGTGGTAGTGTAAATGGTTATGTTTGAGAGAAAAAAATTGGCACTGAAAGAAGTTCGCCCCCCCCCCCCCCTCACGAAATAGGATTTTCTTGTTTGGACTATAGACACATTTTACGGTTTTTTTTTGGAGGGGGGGGGTTGCTTGCTAAGATTTTACAGGTTCGAAATTTTTTTTTTCTTTCACTTAACCCCCTCCCCCTCCTTTCAATTTGCTTCCGACGCCAATGTAACAAATTAGAATTACCAGTATTACATTATGACCCTATACTCTAGAGTTTAACCTCCATTTAAAGACTTGATTTTCATGGCAATAAGCTACCATACATTGGTATAAGTGTTTGAACAAAATGCCTTGTTACTTTTAAAAATAATACTACTAAAGATTAACTGTCTTTACAAGAGGATGGGGAGTAACTTTAGTTACAGAAATGATTTTGCTATTGATAGCCCTTTTAAACAAACTTTAGGTCAGAAAAATACTTTAAAATTTATTAAAAATAATAGAACAGAGGAAAAGTCTTACTTTCTTGGCATATCATTCTAAGGTTATAGTGTTCAAAACAACCTTACCTTTTTGACTCTGTAGAATCTTTTTTAATTTAATTCTCGCATCTTTCTTATGAAGCATAAATGAACATAATTTGAAAAAGTTGTGAACAAAGTACGTCTCCTCTGCCACATTCAACAGTTAAGTTAAGTTAGATGTCAATGTCTTATCTTAAAATCTACTTCTCATACGTCGTCACATTCAACAGTTCAAGTTAGATGTCAATACCTTATTTGAAGGTGGCTCCTTCAGAATAGAATCTTCAATTTAAATGAACAAATACATAAAACGGAAATCAGACTACTACAGCTGTACTACTCAGTGCAATGTCAGTTGTTGTTTTTCGAACCACTCCTGTCAGATATCCATTACAGAATGATGGGTACATATACTTAGAAAGCCGAATTAGCGAATTACCCGGAACCAAATATTTTGAAACCTCTCGTGAAGTCATCCTGACGTGTACTCCTGCTCCCACCTTTGGAATACCCTAGGGTTTGTGTGATATTCCGATTTAATATTCTGTATTGCTTATAGATTGTTTAAGATTGAACACTGTTCTTTATTTTCACTTTTTACATTTTCTCATGAACAAATTACTAAACACAAATAAATCGCTTGGTTTATTAAATCATGCCAGAGGTTTGCTGTATTGTAATCGAAAGGGATACAAAGACACAGATTATCCTTTTTTGCATTGATAGAATCTTTAAATTTGAATGATAGTTAATGGGGAAATATAAAGTCTTGAATTGTGTTATTACTGTTTGTTTGCTTGTTACTTTTCTATCCTCAACTTTTATTATCTACAAGTTGATTCGATACGCAAGAGTTTGCTCTACTTATACGTATGAAAAATTTCTCAAATAGGTCGGGTAAACTACATTATGGAAGGCAATTTTCAACACCTGACGATGTTTTGATGTCAACTTCAGAGAACTTGTGTGTACAATCAGAATGTTTTAACAAAATAATTTTGCAAATGACCAATGTCAAGGTAAGTAAATTTACGAGTTCCATTTTTATTGAAAAAGCAGCTGTCAATGATAAAAAAAGTCTTGACTTTTAATTTATCGTCGGGAATGGTTGTGTGTAAAGTTGAAAAGTCGTTCGATTTTTAAGCTGTTGATTTTGATAATTTTTTTATTATTAATTTTTTATGCCCCCGTTAACGAAGTTTCGGGGGTATATAGTTTTTTGTCGTGTACGTCCGTCCGTTCTATTTGCCCGTCTCTCAGTTTGTCCGCAAAAAATTTAACCTTGCCCATAACTTTTGATTAAGAGGAGATATGATTTTCATATGTCACATGTGTATTCCTTGTGACAAGAACTTTGCTTTGGGTAACACCAAAAATGACCTTGACCTTGGAGTTTGATCCACTTTTACAAAAAAATTCCAAACTTTACTTTGGCCATATCTTTTGAACAGTTGACACTAGGACTTCTATACTTCAAATATATATTTTTTGTGAAAAGTCCTTTCATTGGATACCAACAACTTTTACATGTTGACCTTGGAGATTTCCGTTCTAATGAAAAAACTTTAACCTTGGCCATAACTTTTGAACGCTAAGGGCTCTCATACTTCACGTATGTAATCCTTGTGAGAAGAAAAGTTTAATATTCGCTATGTTGCCATTCGGGGGCACCAATGTTTCACAAAAACATCTTGCTTATATTTATTTATTTTTTGTTTACTGGACACCGCTATGTATTTTTGCTTTTATGGATATTTACATGTATGTAGTTTCGCAAATCAAATAGAGATATGGTAGTTCAAATTCAATTTTGTTATTTGGGATATTAAAAATATTCAAAACCGACATATGCAGTTAAAGAATTTATTCCTTTGAAAGGGAACTATGTGTATAAGTTGGACTACCACTTGTAGAATTAAATCCAAGTTCTTCTAAAATACAGTTTAAATAATGTGTCTTACAAACAAAGACAAAGAATACCTGTTACCTGTTTTGTCAGCAGGGACCAGTAATTTCAGTTTTGTCATTATCTTAAATCCCATGATGTAATTTTTTCAGATTTTGGCGCATTTGCATCTTTTATGAAAAAACAAGGTTTATTGTACCCTTTTTTGTATCTCCAAAAAAGAATTAAGCAGATTTCAGTAATGAAATTCTTGGTTTTTCATTTTAATTTCGTTTACATTGAACTTTTTTTACCAAACAAAATTCAATGCATAAAGCATTAAAAAAATGTAAAAAGAAAGTGTTTCTACAAAATAAAATACTTAAATTTTTGATAAACCAGAAATCTCTGTCGAGACTTTAGCTCGGTTTGTACTTTAAACAAAGAAAAGTGGCAGTCGGGACTTGAAACTTCAAAACTGCAATAAACAAAATAATGATCATACTTGCATGCCACATTATACATGCACTATAATCAGACTAAAACTGTATTTGGAATTGCATTTTTTAAAAGTATTTCACTTATTTCTAGTAACCATGGCAACACCATTCATCGAAATCAAAAACCGATAAATACGAGGGTTGATCAAAAAGTTCGCGAAGTATCTCTATATAAAACCACAATTCAGCTTATAATGAAATTTGGTACACACATAACCAAACACAATTTCTATAAATAGCATAGGCCGAATAAAGTTTTGCTCCTTGTTTGTGACGTCACAATGTGAAAATGACGTCACTATATAGTTTACTTGTGACGAAAAATGGTTGTCTCAGTCGTGCTCGTTCAATAAACGGCTGTACAATTTATTGAATATCTTAGAATTTCCTTCACCATACCATATAATAATTTGTACAAAGTTTATTAAGACAAATGACTTCCCATAAATTCAATCACTGTTAGGATTGATCGTTTTAGTGAAGGGAGGC
Source organism: Saccostrea glomerata (assembly GCA_003671525.1). NCBI lineage: Eukaryota > Metazoa > Mollusca > Bivalvia > Ostreida > Ostreidae > Saccostrea > Saccostrea glomerata. The sequence goes on along the minus strand of PRKT01000307.1, from coordinate 531,993 downwards.
AGATGGTTAAAAATGATACTTGTCAAGTTGCCAAGTGAAAGCAAGTTTAAAAAGAATTTGCCAACAAAGACCATGAGCAGAGAGCTACAGTTTTGCAGCTAGTTCACAGGACGGTTTCCACAAGTCTCGCGACGTAAAGATCAATTTTTTACTGCCACTCTATAACCACTGAGCTATCGGGCAACCAATATGATTGATTGTTGTTTAACGTCCCACTATGAAAGAAGAGCATTGTAAAACTAGTAGTATCTGATAAAAACATTGTTCAGAAACAAGGCAAACGTGATATTGTGACCGAAAAATTGGCCGTCTCGAAAATCATTATATCTACAAAAGGGAAGATAATGCCTCTACAGGTGAGTGTGAAGGAGACTGAAATCTTTATTTGAACCTTGAGATAATCTCTCAAAATGCGCGTAAAAATCATATTGCTTTGGTTCGTTCTCCTTCGCTTTCAAGAGGAAAAGAAAACTCTTTTTGGAAAAGTAGACAGAAGTTATGTACTGAACTAGTTCCTAAACCACATCTCGTTAATATTCCATTTGTTTTAAACAGCAGTTCTTTAGTAGGCGTGTGCTTGTGATTTGTAGAGTTTGAATCGTATCCATCTTTTCTTCGCTGTAACTCCTTAATTATTGATTTCTTTTTAAACTAAAAATTACTCATGAAATGCCATTTTACCAAGAAAAGACATTTCATTTTTCTAGAATAAAACAAGATAACAATAATACTCTATCATTCTCAAACATTATAAAATAAAAATAAATTTTCAGCATTTATACATTTGAATGTCTTTTTTCCTATCCAGCAGCACCTGTGGTGTATTGGAAAAGCGCTCTACTGTAAAATAAAATTTCAAAAATACGTGATTATTCTCAAACATAAAAAAACGCATCATTCATCTTTATTCTTTGAATAGCCCGCGTGGCGCAGTAGTTAGAACGTCTGCTCTAGAGCCGCAGAGTAAGAAGTTAATCAACGTCGCCGGTTCGAATCCCACTATGGGAGGTGGAGACCGGTCCTTCGGATGAGACCGAGACCATATATTAATTGAGGTCCCGTGTCGCAGTAGGTGCTGGCACGAAAAAGGTTCCTCTATGCTCAATGGCCCCAAGTGCTGAGTATAGGACAAAGGGCAAGACCCCCTTCTGGCCCCTGGTTTTGGGTGTCTTTCAGAATGATGCAACAGGTTATAGATTGCAAACCACTTATCAGCATCTATGGTTCTAATTAAAAAGATACACGGAGGGCACAGGAAGGTCAGAAAATATGTTAATTTCTAAAATTTCTCATTTTTATGCAAATTTTAATGAATGTTGCAGCACATTTTCTTTCGGAAAACATAAAGCACAAGCTTGCCTATTTACCAAATCTATATATTCCATACACTACAATCAGAGGCATTTTGTGCGTAAAAATCCCAGATAGGCAAGCTTGTGCTTTATGTTTTCCGAAGTGAAAAGTATCTAAAATTTGACGCATTTCCACCAGAATTGAGAAAATTCGGGAAAATGTTCTATTACTGCACTCTGGTTTTGAATTTATTTGAAAAGTTTGAACAATATGTTTACATACTACTCATCAGATTGATTGATTGAATTAAACATAAAGACAGTATTCAAACTCAAAAGTAAATAAAACAATACTAAATCGGAGGATAGCAGACATGCACCTCCAAAATATCAGAGGTGGGATCAGGTGCCCTTGAGGAGTGAGTATCCCCTACCGACCGGTTACCAGCCATGTGCAACTTTTCATGATTACACTTAAAGTTAACTTTGACGTTTTTACGTCACCTTTTAGAATATTTCTCTCATAGAGAATCATTACCTATCGTAGAAGGGCTTCAAATTTAGACTTTTAAAATTCACTCGGCGCTCATGTCTATTAAGCAATGAGGAATCTATCATGCAAGCGCCTTCCGTGATATAGGACCACGATTTTATCCCAAGAACCTTATCAAGAAATAATATACATGTAGATGACCCTCTTTTAATGACTTGAAGCAACCTTGTAGTTTGCTTGAAATGGGCCTTCAATTAAAGGAATGTTAATAATGTTAACCAACAAAATATCTCGAACAACTCTAGTTTAACTTTAATTTTTTTTAAAAAGGTACCAGTATAATTAGCCTTCAGGATTTTGATGTTTGTAGGTCAAGGTTGTATTTTTTTTACCGTCTCGTGGCGATATACAGACTGTATAGTTCTGCTTTTGCTCATATGTGATTGGTTGAGAATGCATGATCTTTTTTCTTTCATTGATTAAAACTGCTGTACAATACAGAAATAATTATTTTTAAAGTTTCTTCGCAATAATTTTGCAGACGTAAAATGCAGAGAAAGGGTTTTTAGGTGAGAGTTGGTTCGTTATATATGAAAGATAGAAGCTATTTAAGAAGAAAAAAAAACTGTGCAAAACCTTTCTGAAATTTAGATCCAAGGGGCGGGGATGGGGGTGTTGGATGCATCTGTGTGACACACAAGAGAAACAAGATGTGTTTGTGAACACTATGCGTCTGGCGGCAACAACCTTCGAAAAAAGCTATTTTTAGCATATAGGTGACAGTCCAAGTCACGTCATTGACCTTGGTATCATTTGTAAGGGCTGAATGAGTGGAGTATGGATACCAAATATGAAGTCTCTATCTTTTAAGGTTCAAAAGTAATGGCGAAAGTTCAAAGATGCTATTTTTAGCATATAGGTCACAGATAACGTCACAAGGTCATTCACCTTGGTGTACGATGTTTTGTTTTGCATTTTTTTTTTATTTTGGTCGAAATTTCATAGAACCATTGATGCCTTAAATACTGTAAAAAGGACACACTGGGGATATTTATAAACAGTTGCTTCATTCCGAAAGCACAACTTACAGGAAAGCAAATAAATAAGCATTCATGGCTATGTTTGAGGCAAAAATTTGATTATACAGTAATTGTTTGAAGTAAATGAAATTAGGCGCCTACCGATTCGGAGATTTGATACGTCCGTTACTGTCCATACAGACTAATTCTCTCAATAAAACTAGTTTTCGAGCCTCACAGTCCATCTTTCCTGGTAGTGCAAAAATTGATTTGGCGTAATAACACTATATAGAATGCTCTTCAGGATATTTTTTTTGGTTTAAAAAATATAAATTTGGAAATCATCCAAACAAGATTCAATGTGCTTCTTTGTAATTAAATCCTAAATTCAAAATATCTACATGACAAAAGCCATTGTCCTTTTATCCTGATATGGCTTCAATTGTCATCCTCTCTCATTATCGAAATATTATAATTAAATTATTTCGTTTCCTGTGAGACGAAGAAAAGACAATTGATAGGGAATAAGTTAGGAGTAGAAAATCGTTAGGAATTCTGTCGCAAAGAAAAAAAAAATCTCTAAAATTGATTTCAGGGGTATGATTACGGTATATAGATATACTGAATTCTAAAATTGATCGTCAGACAGATACAAACTCTCAAAGTCCCTTTTCATCTCGGATGCTACGTGATGCGTTATAGACATTTCCGCAGATATTCCGTTTTTTCTCTTATACATTGAATTTTCTGTATCAATGCATGCTTCTGGAATACTTTGTGCGAAGACTGAGCCATCTTTTATAAAAGTGACAGCACTGATAAATTTGTTTTCCAAGTTCAATAAATAAAAGTTATCTGGTCGGCTTTCGGAGTAATCCCTCTCATTGTTGCCCAAAATGAATTTCCAATAAATGTTTTTTTCATCTTTCACTTTTATTAATATTTATCGCAAATTGGCTATCTTATATTTATTCCCAATTTGCGATATGAAACTACATTTATGTCTGGTTAGATAAGGACAAAATTACCGATAACCGTAGTAAACACGTTGAAATAAGAGATCAGCACGCTATTTAGGACATGCATTTACATGATAGATATAACGAGGGATCTGCTCCGTGATTGAGAGTTTCTGTAATGCCCCTCTTAGTTTGATGACATTAATGCAATCATCTGTAAAACCAAACACTCATTCTCTTGCATCAGTTCCGTGACAATCGCTATGCTCTTGTCCAGCAGATTCATTATTCTAGGACAGCTCTGATACAAAGACAGACGCTTAAAGACACATTAACATCTTTGTTGTAGTTATTGCCATTGTTGTCTGAGTCCTTAAAACATAAAATGTTTGGATCAATAGAAGATTCGATTGCTAATCAGAAGCCATATTAATGGGTTACCATAACTATGTTTCCAAGAAAATGTATTTATCAAATGATTTAAGATTCGCTTGATAACATTTGGGTTCCAGGTTAAATGTTAGAACTACCGCATATAATGTTAAAAGCACTTCATATAATGATAGATGTACATAATATATTGACATATCTACATCATATAATGAGAGAAGTACTGCATATAACGGAAGTTGTACACGATATAATGTAAAAACTACTTCATATAATTAAACTAGTACCACATATAATGGAGGAAACACTGCATATAATGTTTAATCCTGATATAAGACAGTCCCGGCGTTCCATATTACTCGCCTGCACTGGACCTTCCAGGTGAATTTAAAGATTGCTCTGCTCCTAATTTGTATTGTTTTATGAACTTTTATATTGATTATTGAATACTATTCGTTATCTCCATATCATTCAGTTCCATACATTGATCTAAAAAAAATTAGGAACTAGAAATTATACAAATAAATGTTAGCATGAAAGTGAAAGGTTCGTCTTTCGAAGGATAACGAAGATACTAGTATTTGATAATGCAGGGTTAATCCAAACAATAGGCCCAAATCATTTTCATCGTTTTACAATTATGTGCTCTGCATTGAAATTTGATTTTTTAAGAATTATCCCTTCCCCCTTAATATGCCTGAAATATTGTCGACTTAGCGTAAAACAATTATCATCAATCAGTCAACCCCCTCGGGGGATGGGTTTAATATGGCGGTTTTTTACAATAATGAACAAAAATCCCTTTTTTCAAACAATACAAGTGGACGCTTTATAAAATGAAATAGAAGGATAACATGAAAAAAACTTCTTTTTTAATAAGTATAAACATAATGACTTAAGGATTGGTTTACGTTTTCTCATCAAATTGCCACAAAAATATCTTGATATGTTTTATGGTCTTGTACTAATCGATTTTTTTTCTTATTTTGTAATGAATTGTTTGTATCAAATAGAGGCATTTGAAACCGCAACTTACATTTTCAGAGATGAAAAGTTCATTCGTTCGTAAAAATATTTGTTTTTTTTTTAAAGGAACGAATGAAACGTACAGAGTGAAATGAAACATACGAAGTAAAATGGAAAAAAAATCTACCCGAAAGGAAAACTTGGCAGTATACTTGGTCAAGGTGAAAGTAAGGGAGTTATTGGTAGGATTTCTACATTTCCCTTCCTAAACAACGTCATAAGGGTTTTGAAATAGTCCATTAATATTGTTAATAAACCGTTAAACTGAATATGTGTATCGTAAGAGCCTCCTTATATTTTTCTAGTGTAAAGTTAAGCCGTTAATTGTAAAAGTCAGTGCTTCTCGCAAAAGTCAAGTCGGCAATAACAGAAGATAATATTTTACATATAATAATGTAGGAATAAGTTTAGGGTTGACATCAGTTCTGACCTGTTCTTTATTCTTAACCTAAATCTTCAGGTAAGCGATGTGGATCATGGTCCAGCCTCTTGTTTATTATAGAAGCATTCAATGTGAAAAATCATGCAATAAGACAGCAGTCTGTATTCAATAGTACATGTATAGAGTTGTATAGAGACGACTTTGCTGTGGTACGTCGGTGATTAAGAGACTTTGTTCCATCTTCAGTAGGCTAAATTATATCTGCATTATAAATATTCCATGTAATTACCATTACCATATCGTAATTACTGAAAGAGAGGTATATCTACCAGTAGATGAAAATATTCTTCTATGCGTAAAGTAATACCGATACAGGCTTTTAATTACACAACCATCTTCAGTAGGCTAAATTATATCTGCATTATAAATATTCCATGTAATTACCATTACCATATCGTAATTACTGAAAGAGAGGTATATCTACCAGTAGATGAAAATATTCTTCTATGCGTAAAGTAATACCGATACAGGCTTTTAATTACACATGTGATTGGAAATTACGGTGTGAGTTGCAAAAAATTGCAATATATCTATAATGAAACAAATGAACTGTCTGAGAGTTTTAATGAGGCAGATTCCCAGATAACCCAAACATTTATCTGTATTAGACTACAAAGGCTTTTACAGCAGAGCGCAGAGGACATGCTGTGAATATTTTTAAAATATATTTTTATCTTCAATTCTTATAATTATATTTATGTACTTTGAACTTTCGCGGGGGAAAGTGTTTTAAAAGCGGTGCACATGTACAAATTAATTTAGAAAATGGCATTTGCTATGATTATCTACATACTAAAAAGAAATTCAGAAAAACGCTTGAACCACTTTTTGGTGAAAGCGGTGGTATTCACACAGAGCACAAAAGATATTTCAATGAGTTTTGATAAAGATCAAGAGAAGATCACTGTGTAGCCTAGAACCAAGCAATTAACGTGAACTCAAACTTGGATCTTTTCTCGTAATCCTAGATTAGAATTATGACCCCTACAGCACTATCAATGATAATCAAGAGATTCACGACATCTTCAGTTTAATTTAAGTTTCATGAAAATCAAGTTAATGTAGTCTAGACAGAAACGTAATTATGTGCTCGTTAACTATACGGTGGAAGATACTGCATTTAGACCTTTCTAATAAGGGACCCATTAACAACATTTAAAAAAAAAAGACAAAATTTATGCTGTCAATGTTTCTCCCGCATCAGTATAAATATAAATTGCACACTATAGATCCAAAGAATAACCTATATGTGGGGTGATATTGAATTACTTACCAATTATTCTATCTACCTGACATTGGACTCACACCAGACCTGGCCGGTTTATGCGATATGTACACAAGTAGTCCTCTTAGACACCTGATCTCATCGTGGCATTTCCAGGTGTTTGATATTTATGCCGTTCATACAGAATTATACTGATTGTAATGTCTGTGAGATTATTTTTGTTATTTACACTTTTTTCCTTCTTGCTTGTATCGATTCTGTTGGTTGACACGCGCACCAAATTCATTATTCTAACTGCAATAAATTAACAATTAAATTGCCGCCACAGCAATTATGTAGTCATGGATATACATACTTTTTATACAATGATTTGCGACCAATAACTGAAAGTTTGAAATTTTTTATTGAGCCATACTTAAAGCGCAAATAGCCTTTCCTATCAATAAATAAATCGTAGGTCGTTACAAGTACGTCATGTTTCTTCAATTACATATTATTCAGGAGCCATGTTTATGGTTTCCTTGCACAAAAAATTCATATTCCAGGCATTTTTACTCTTTTACCAACAACATTATGCTCTCAAAAAATAAGGTTTCCATATCAAGTATTTCCATGTAATAAGGGGTTCTATTAATTTTATTGATGCTAAAATCGCAAGGGAATGAGGGACTTCTATAATAATTCTCTTTTCAGTATCGTAATAATCCACATGACAGTGAGAGAAAATGTCACTGAGGTGAACTTTATACAAACTAAACTATATCCCATTTCAGGGGTCTACGTCTGAACAATACAAGGTAAAAAAAAACTCCCTGTAAATCATACCAATTTCAATAAATAATGCGAAAAATAGGGTAATAATGTTTCATGTTGCAAAAATTAACTTGTCTTTAGGTTTTCATTTTCTTGCACGTTACTGAATCAACATCATGTTGGTTTCCATCCTGGGAATAGCTTATGTGATTTAGATCGGGGGGAGACGCAGTGTGCAATGCTGTTCAGTGGATTCCAGGTGAATGACGATAAACCAACACAAAACACCGAACCATCTGTTCTGTATTTAAAATCACCTCCTGGAAGATCTCGATAATTTTTCTCCTGTGATAAATCTATTACTAACATAGGTAAATGTTATATGCATATGTTGTGGACTGTTTAGTTTCCTATAAAAGTTAGACAAACTTCCAAAGCCGCATACCAGTTCTTTTACTTAATAGAATAGTATTTCTGATAGAAACCAGGAAAAGTTATTAATTTCAAAAATAAATATACAAACTTTTCAAAAGAAAAATTGGAAATTTATGCAGGGATGCAATGTGCTGTAAATGAGACTTAAAGTACATAATATCAAATGAAGCCGAGATATTGTATTTGATATCTTAATTACAGATACTAATCGAGGAAATATCTATCTGTTATCCTAGTTTTATCAGGAGAGGGCAATTTAACGGCTAGGAAGGGATTTCTGAAGTTTTAACCGTCCATCATCTACTCACATATTCTAATCATTTTGCTAATTTTGCAGTTTTTTTTTCTCATTTTTGTGAAATTACACAACAAAAATGATTCCGTGGGTCTACGGAGAATACTGATTACAAATATCTGAGTGCAGATCCGATGTGTTTGATCTAGATTAGTCGCTACTCGCCCTCACTTTTAACATTCTTTTAAGCGATAAATAAATGAACATATATCGGCTTTTCGAGTTCAAAAAGTACGACTTGGTTATAAAGCTAATTTTCCGTAATTTCGTCCTCCGAAGAGATCATTTATTTTCGAAATTAAAAATTGATCTCGAAAAATAAATGCTTAGCAATGCGCTGAATTTTATACTTGCTAATGTTTCTTACATGACATGTAATTGATATTTTGAAAAGGCCAACCAAGGATAAAATTGAGTTTTACTTTTCAATTAATGATCGAACAAGAAGCCCGATGTTTTGTTTTGCATTTTTTTTTTATTTTGGTCGAAATTTCATAGAACCATTGATGCCTTAAATACTGTAAAAAGGACACACTGGGGATATTTATAAACAGTTGCTTCATTCCGAAAGCACAACTTACAGGAAAGCAAATAAATAAGCATTCATGGCTATGTTTGAGGCAAAAATTTGATTATACAGTAATTGTTTGAAGTAAATGAAATTAGGCGCCTACCGATTCGGAGATTTGATACGTCCGTTACTGTCCATACAGACTAATTCTCTCAATAAAACTAGTTTTCGAGCCTCACAGTCCATCTTTCCTGGTAGTGCAAAAATTGATTTGGCGTAATAACACTATATAGAATGCTCTTCAGGATATTTTTTTTGGTTTAAAAAATATAAATTTGGAAATCATCCAAACAAGATTCAATGTGCTTCTTTGTAATTAAATCCTAAATTCAAAATATCTACATGACAAAAGCCATTGTCCTTTTATCCTGATATGGCTTCAATTGTCATCCTCTCTCATTATCGAAATATTAAAATTAAATTATTTCGTTTCCTGTGAGACGAAGAAAAGACAATTGATAGGGAATAAGTTAGGAGTAGAAAATCGTTAGGAATTCTGTCGCAAAGAAAAAATAAATCTCTAAAATTGATTTCAGGGGTATGATTACGGTATATAGATATACTGAATTCTAAAATTGATCGTCAGACAGATACAAACTCTCAAAGTCCCTTTTCATCTCGGATGCTACGTGATGCGTTATAGACATTTCCGCAGATATTCCGTTTTTTCTCTTATACATTGAATTTTCTGTATCAATGCATGCTTCTGGAATACTTTGTGCGAAGACTGAGCCATCTTTTATAAAAGTGACAGCACTGATAAATTTGTTTTCCAAGTTCAATAAATAAAAGTTATCTGGTCGGCTTTCGGAGTAATCCCTCTCATTGTTGCCCAAAATGAATTTCCAATAAATGTTTTTTTCATCTTTCACTTTTATTAATATTTATCGCAAATTGGCTATCTTATATTTATTCCCAATTTGCGATATGAAACTACATTTATGTCTGGTTAGATAAGGACAAAATTACCGATAACCGTAGTAAACACGTTGAAATAAGAGATCAGCACGCTATTTAGGACATGCATTTACATGATAGATATAACGAGGGATCTGCTCCGTGATTGAGAGTTTCTGTAATGCCCCTCTTAGTTTGATGACATTAATGCAATCATCTGTAAAACCAAACACTCATTCTCTTGCATCAGTTCCGTGACAATCGCTATGCTCTTGTCCAGCAGATTCATTATTCTAGGACAGCTCTGATACAAAGACAGACGCTTAAAGACACATTAACATCTTTGTTGTAGTTATTGCCATTGTTGTCTGAGTCCTTAAAACATAAAATGTTTGGATCAATAGAAGATTCGATTGCTAATCAGAAGCCATATTAATGGGTTACCATAACTATGTTTCCAAGAAAATGTATTTATCAAATGATTTAAGATTCGCTTGATAACATTTGGGTTCCAGGTTGTTCAAGATTAATGTGTGAGAAATAAGGGCTGCTGGCAGAGTAGACGTATTAGAATTAACGATGATCCTCAAAGCCGTGATTTTTCTATCTGTCAATGATATAGAGTTAGATTAACTGACCAATTATCGCTGACTAATACTGGCTATATACAAGCTAAGCTCAAGAAGGTCCATTTCATTGTTTAATCGTCAATGTCTGAGAGAAAAGGGACGTGTCGTGTACAAAAAAAGTTCAAACTTCTTAAAAGAGATCTCAAATGGGAACAGACTGAACTGTTCTTCAGCGTTTGACGTTAATTAAGTCCGTGAAAGAAACGTGCAAACCATAGATCCTGTTTAGTAAAACTTTCATCTTTCGATACGGATGTCTCTAATTATAAAGTGTGCAAACATGAATGTCTTGATTTTAATATTCCACTGTGCGCTCAACTAATCCGACTTTTAAGAATTTAAGCTCCAAGCCCCGTCATTTGTAATTGGCAGCGATATTTCTAGTGATAATAGAGACGTCATCATCAAACCAATACAACGTACGTCGCAAACGCAATCAGTGACTTTGTTTTCGACATTAGTGTATTGGCGTTTTGTTTTCCTTCTGCTTTAACTTGATATTGATCACAACAATGCTTTCATGTAAAACATAAAAGCGATAATATGCTGACAAACTTTGCCATCATATACAGTGATGAAATACATAATTTATAGCATATTTTGAGTTTGCATTTGAATGAAAATGTGAAATACAGACACCTTTCAGTGTAAGAAAAAGATGTTATTTGCAAAAATTTTTCTTACAATATCTTTTCATAAATATGTCGGTCATAGAAGAATTTAAAATTTTTTTTTCCTTTTTTAAACAATATATATGGAAATGTTTTCTTTGTTTCTGTGCAACGTATTTACAGAGAATAAATCTCATAACATTTTTAAGATGTTCTTTTTATCTAAATTTCCTGTAAAGATGCCGATTTTTTTTTACAAAATTGAGAGAGAAATCTCGGTTTGCCTTTTTTTTAAAAAACCTTCTTTAACCCTTTCGCTATAAATTAAAGAAATCATTAATATAAGAAATTAAACGTGTTCGACAGAATAAACGGAACGCATTTAAAAAAAAAATGTTTTTCCCTATATATCTTACAATTATTTCAGAAATGTTGCCAGTGGACCAATACAAGAAAATATACTGGCATTAGTCAAATTAATAAGCTGATACAGTATTGCTATATGTTGTAATGAAGTAAGGGAATGTTTTATTTTATTTCCTTACCTTAATACGTAAATTTATCAGTTTCCGAGTTTTGCGGCACTAAAGTGAACATTCTAATCATTAGCACTCTTCACAACACCTTGGCTGCGCGCCTCGTCACTGGGCTGCTGTTATATATAGTGTATCATTGATTTTGGCGATGGATGCTTAAATTTGATTGGAAACTTATTCCAATGTATTTGTATCAGCGCTCTTGACGATAGTTTTTTTTTCATTTCAAAATTAATTTACTGTTGGTTGACAATGCCAGAAATTTAATTCAATTTTTTTTTCATTGTCTTCAAAGAGGCTGTAAAACTAGTACTGAAAATTGAAATACATTTCTTTTTTTATCAACTGTTTTTACATTTTTCTATTTTATCTGCCATGGTATCATTAATATTCTTTAAAAAAAATTACATCATACAATACAATTATTTCGCAGTAGTATTCTTTATACACTATTAGTTGAAATTACATCGTATACTACACTTTATTATTAAACTATTAACAGTGAAGCATAATTTTGCAAAAAACTAAATCCCCTTAGATGAGGCAAAATGCAAAAGATGAAAACTGTCTATGATCACGTTTATCAGATAGAAAGCACCAGAAGATCACACATAAAACCTTAATCGATTCTTCTCATCAATCTCAGTAATTGAAATATTTAAAATTGGGTCAAAACATTGATTTTACCATTAGAAAACTTCAAAGATACTTTAAAAACTATGCAGATGATGTGCAGTTGATTACGTAAGCCTTTAAGATTCCTGTTTTCGATTTGAGTTATTATTATCTTAGTGCGTGTAGGAAATTCATTTCAACCTTATATTTGTCGTTACTATGACAACACTGTTGCCTGACTTTTTAGTAGTTGATCCCTTTAGAGTTTGTCTTTTTATGAAATTTTCTCAGTCTTCAAATGATTTACTGGTATCTTTCCTGTAGAGTACTATTCAGAATCAAAATCATGTTATCTAAGCACGTTATGAAACACATTAAATTTTAAACTGGTATAATAAAATATTAACCTAAGAAAATAATTTAAAATAAAATCACAGAAATCTCCACTGTTTTGGAAATACTTAGAAAGGGGAGAGAAGTCACAAGAAGCAAATTAACGCATAGAACTCAATGGTTAGTGAATATTCCTCTGTGTTTTTAAAGCTTTTCAATGTAAGAAACCTCTCTAGGGCTCCTGCAAGATTTTCGAATTTGAATCATAAAGCATTTCTATGATGGACAAAAGATATTTTTCCCAAGACTAGACATTAGAGCTTTAGGTTAACAAAACTCAAATAACAAGATCACGTTCGTAGATTACCCTGTCGTTTTTTTTTAATGATTTTATAATAGCGAGCGCAGCGTCGCGAAGCGACGCTCGTAACTGCGAGCTCTAACGACAACGCCTGGGCGAAGAGAAAATTCGGACTACTGCACATTCATTCCATAGAATTTTTTTCCGCAGTAATTTTGACCCACAATGCATTGCTTAGTACACAGACATTAAAGTCACGTTCTCGGGAGAATAAACGACAAAAGTTACAAGAAAAATAAACTTGCCTTGATTTAATGAATTTGTTTTTGAAAAATAGTTAATAAAACGGTTCTTCATTTAAAATCAGCCCTGTTCAGGCTTCAGTTTGATAATCCAACATGCATACGTCATATGACGTCAGAGTCTTAGACGCGCCGAATGTCACGTGCGGTTTGACGAGCCCGATCTGAATGAAAACTGGATAAGTATCTGCGCTCGCCCTAACGGTCGCACCATCAACATATTATGATTTTATAAATATATATTATCATAACAATAACTTGATCCGAAGGGTCGTATCACGTCGAGTTGACTGGCACGGATCACCAGATCTAGAGACGCGAAGCGTCGAGTTTCATCTGATGATCCGCGCCTGTCAAAGAGACGTGATACGACCCTTCGGATCAAGTTACTGTTATAATGATAAATTCATTATATACCCCCTTATAACTGGCTAAATATATTAAAATAAACCTTATATAATATTAATCCATTTACCAAAGCATAATAACGAGGGACTTTTTAACGCGCAAGAAAAATAACGTCATATTTCTTCGTACTACGTCATCAGTTTCAGAGAGTGGTGATATTGATTCAGAAAACCACAGTGTGGTGATCCGGAAAGTCGGATCACGACGTCACGTGATTGTATAAAATAAACAGTAAAATTGAGTGATATACATTAGGTAAATAATGATATACTTTTAACCGAGTACCACTAAATTTAGCTGTTGATTTTACGCGATCACATAACGGTACGACCGACTTCCCGGATCACCACTCTGTGTTCATCACTCTGAAACTGCATGACGACGTATTAAAAGCTCTTTATAAAACGCTTTCTCTAATGGATATGCTGTATAACTGGTCGCAAAAATATTGTTTATTATATTTGCTAATTGTAAAGGGGTATAAATTCATAATTATAACAGCATGAAAATTTGATCCAATGAGTCCCAGCAGGTCGGCCGAGATCAACAGATTAAACGTGACACGAGTAACATTTTCCATGCCTAACGAAACATATTAAAATAATGAACAGTATTTAACCTAAAAAGTCCATAACACAGTACAAAATAGGAGTAGAACAAATAAGACCTCCAAAACATCAGAGGTGGGATCAGGTGCTATGGAAGAGTTAGCATCCCCTGCCGACCGATTAAATTTTAATTAATTTAAAAAAATACAATTTGTGTAACTAAATAGATTTTTAAATAAGATTTATTCAAACATTGTTTTTTTCCCTGAATGGTGTATATCCCATACACAAGTTCAATATATATGCTCAAATTAATATCTTAAAGAAAGAAAATTCAAGACGGCATTGCATAATATAGATTTATTATATGGGGGACTCGAATGGATGCGGACTGAGGAGAGAAATGAGTCGGGAAACATATTGCTGAAATCCACATTTCTCTTCTGGTGGATAAAAAATAGGTTTATAAATTAATAGTGTTGTTTGTAAGATTCCTGTCATTGATTTGCTTCTGTAAAGACAAAACCCTTATAATTCCTTGAATTAGTGTCTTCTACGTGTAATGAATCGATAAAATCGACTCAAACGATTCCCCAGTGAAGATGAACTTTTAAAAGGAGACCCAATGCCAAACATGTGATCCAAACTGTTAAATATGAATTATTTATTGTTTCTTTCATATTGTATTCCAGTTTGTCAAATTATATACTTTAAATTACTAGCAGTATACATGTAGTATAACAAGTAATCAATGAACACTGGCAAATGCATCAGATCGTCCTGGATATTTTTCATATAATATGTATCAAAATCTATTAATCCGAAAACACATTATTTATCCAGTGTGTCACAAACATCCTTTCTCTCTGCATCCTCGCAGTTCGCGGTAGGCTCACGAGATAGTTTATCCTTCATTAATGTTGCGAGTACGAATTTTACCGCGGGACGTAGAGAGCGGACTTTCATGAGATCTCATGAACCAGGGTCCTGTATCGTAGTAAAAGCTAGACGGTGTGTCAGAACTGAACAGCTTCCACACAGTATGCCTCCAAAAAATATGGGGCATCAGATGTCAAGACAAAATCCCAGATACTGAGCTTTCGAATGGACAGAAATCTACAATATTGATACCATAATACGTTTAAGATTTTGACCCACAATGCATTGCTTAGTACACAGACGTTAAAGTCATATTCTCGGGAGAATAAACGACAAAAGTTACAAGAAAAATAAACTTGCCTTTATTTAATGAATTTGTTTTTGATAGTTAATAAAACGGTTCTTCATTTAAAATCAGCCCTGTTCAGGCTTCAGTTTGATAATCCAACATGCATACGTCATATGACGTCAGAGTCTTAGACGCGCCGAATGTCACGTGCGGTTTGACGAGCCCGATCTGAATGAAAACTGGATAAGTATCTACGGTCGCACCGTCAACATATTATGATTTTATAAATATATATTATCATAAAAATAACTTGATCCGAAGGGTCGTATCACGTCGAGTTGACTGGCACGGATCACCAGATCTAGGGATGCGAAGCGTCGAGTTTCATCTGATGATCCGCGCCTGTCAACGAGACGTGATACGACCCTTCGGATGAAGTTACTGTTATAATGATAAATTCATTATATACCCCCTTATAACTGGCTAAATATATTAAAATAAACCTTATATAATATTAATCCATTTACCAAAGCATAATAACGAGGGACTTTTTAACGCGCAAGAAAAATAACGTCATATTTCTGCGTACTACGTCATCAGTTTCAGAGAGTTGTGATATGGATTCAGAAAACCACAGTGTGGTGATCCGAAAAATGGGATCACGACGTCACGTGATTGTATAAAATAAACAGTAAAATTGAGTGATATACATTAGGTAAATAATGATATACTTTTAACCGTGTACCACTAGATTTAGCTGTTGATTTTACGCGATCACATAACGGTACGACCGACTTCCCGGATCACCACTCTGTGTTCATCACTCTGAAACTGCATGACGACGTATTAAAAGCTCTTAATAAAACGCTTTCTCTAATGGATATGCTGTATAATTGGTCGCAAAAACATTGTTTATTATATTTGCTGATTGTAAAGGGGTATAAATTCATAATTATAACAGCATGAAAATTTGATCCAATGAGTCCCAGCAGGTCGGCCGAGATCAACAGATTAAACGTGACACGAGTAACATTTTCCATGCCTAACGAAACATATCAAAATAATGAACAGTATTTAACCTAAAAAGTCCATAACACAGTACAAAATAGGAGTAGAACAAATAAGACCTCCAAAACATCAGAGGTGGGATCAGGTGCTATGGAAGAGTTAGCATCCCCTGCCGACCGATTAATTTTTAATTAATTTAAAAAAATACAATTTGTGTAACTAAATAGATTTTTTAATAAGATTTATTCAAACATTGTTTTTTTCCCTGAATGGTGTATATCCCATACACAAGTTCAATATATATGCTCAAATTAATATCTTAAAGAAAGAAAATTCAAGACGGCATTGCAAAATATAGATTTATTATATGTGGGACTCGAATGGATGCGGACTGAGGAGAGAAATGAGTCGGGAAACATATTGCTGAAATCCACATTTCTCTTCTGGTGGATAAAAAATAGGTTTATAAATTAATAGTGTAGTTAGTAAGATTCCTGTCATTGATTTGCTTCTGTAAAGACAAAACCCTTATAATTCCTTGAATTAGTGTCTTCTACGTGTAATGAATCGATAAAATCGACTCAAACAATTCCCCAGTGAAGATGAACTTTTAAAAGGAGACTCAATGCCAAACATGTGATCCAAACTGTTAATATGAATTATTTATTGTTTCTTTCATATTGTATTCCAGTTTGTCAAATTATAAACTTTAAATTACTAGCAGTATACATGTAGTATAACAAGTAATCAATGAACACTGGCAAATGCATCAGATCGTCCTGGAATATTTTCCATATAATATGTATCAAAATCTATTAATCCGAAAACACATTATTTATCCAGTGTGTCACAAACATCCAAAGCCTTTCTCTCTGCCTCCACCCCCTACTCGCAGTTCGCGGTAGGCTCACGAGATAGTTTATCCTTCATTAATGTTGCGAGTACGTTTTTCACCGCGGGACGTAGAGAGCGGACTTTCATGAGATCTCATGAACCAGGGTCCTATATCGTAGTAAAAGCTAGACGATTTGTCAGAACTGAACAGCTTCCACATAGTATGCCTCCAAAAAATATGGGGCATCAGATGCCAAGACAAAATCCCAGATACTGAGCTTCCGAATGGACAGAAATCTACAATATTGATACCATAATACGTTTAAGTCAAGCCTATTTTGCAATGAAGGCGTGCGAACTCTTAAATCCCGTTACCGTTGCTAACTTGTACAAGAAGGTGGTGCTCCCTGCCGTCTTATATGGAAGTGAACTTTGGTGTGATCTCCGGCAAAAGGATATTAAACTTCTCAGCACTTTTCAGTATTTCATTTGTAAACACACCATGTCTCTGCCTAAACAAACAAGATCCGACATGTGTGAGAGTCTTCTTGGTCTTATCCCAATATCCGCAGAAATTGACATTCAAAAGCTACAATTCTTTGGCCGTCTTTGCGAACTAGACCCCAGTTTTCTCACAAAACAGTTATTCCTGAATCGCCGTTTTGACTACCTGCAAAACAACAATATCGTGTGTTATGGATTCATTCCGGATATTATCTCAATACTGTCCAAATACAACCTCTGTCACTTCCTTAAAAAGTACTTGTGTGAAGGCTCTTTCCCCTCGAAATCCGAATGGAAAAGAACTGTCAAAACCTCTGTTCTTGCTCACGTTTCATCATCTCGACAGGAGCGGATGAATAATGACTCTGATTTCTTGCAATTCAATATTGTGTGCTTTGGAAAATCGCATAAAACCCTCTGGTCCATCCCTTCAAACATCTACGAAGTTCAGTTATGTAAATTTATCGCTTAACTCTGGACCCTTTTGAATATACCAGAAGAATGTTGTCCTATCTGTAAAAAAACGTTTACGAATGTTTTCGAACATCTGTCCACTTCATGCTCTGGAACATCTTCATACAGAGATGCCTGGTAGGAGACAATCATCGAAGATTTCAGTATTAATCTTGGCGCCGAACTCTCTGGACTTTCCCAGCAAGATCTTAACTTGTCCTTCTTGGATCTCGAATCTCCGCAACTGGAAACGTCGCTTTCGACAACCCTGATCTTCACATACTTAACTTTAAATTCATAAGGGACGCAGCAGCCCATTTCTACAGAGTAATGCAATCAATGTAATCTGGTCTATATCTGTTTGTGATTTTTTTTTTTTTTACTTCCTCATAACTTTCAATGTCACGTGAATTATTTATTTATTATTATTATTTATAGCTATTTTTTTGTTGTTTTTCATCTAACTGATTTTCACTTATAATATTGTAGATATGTTTCTCTGTTCATATATGTTGTCATGCTAAATGGAATCTCCGGTTCGCAGGAAATAAATAATGAATGAATGAATGCATATAGAACCTACATGTATCATAGGAGAATATATATATTAATTGTTTAAAATTCTCAAAATTTAAGCTGTTTAAATACCATTTTTCTTTAAAGCTTTTTAGAATTAAATTTAAGATAAACAAATACACAGAGTTTATTATGGTTGACCAGAACTCAAGACCATAAACTGAGAACAGACTCAAGTTAAAATTTCAAGTCAATGTAACTTTTGATTTAATTTTCATAACAAAACAAAATTTGTTCCATAGTTTAATAGGAATGTTATGCAAACTTGTAAATGTTTAATAACGTATGTATTATAATTGATAAGTTATTTAAAATCTGAATTTTGACGTAAGTCTGTTCTCAGTATATGGTCTTTAGGCCTGATAAATTTAACAAAACAGCCTTTTAAACATCTATACCCCCATATTTTGAATGTGATTTTTTTTTCAATCATTCTTTGCAAAATTACAAAAAAGATGATATAGGCTTTAAATCAATAAAAATAGATTTCAAGATAGATTGTTTAAAAAAAATTCAAAGATTTAGGTCCATAAGGCAATTAAGGATAGATGATACAATTTTTTTCTTTGAAAAAGATTTAATATCATGTCACAAGTTTAGAAAAGTGGATGGTTCTTAGAATATTTTCTCCTAAAAAGTGGAATATGAAAAAGACTTGGAAAATATTAGTAATATTTCAATGGAAAAACAAATATAGACAAATCACATTCAGTAAAGGTTTACAGGTGAAAACGAATTTCAGAATATGTTACCATGGTGCTAAAAGTGTAATATAAACTGAAGAAAAATATACCATGCCAGGTGAATTTTATTAGGAAAAGCTAAAAGGTGAAAATCAGCCTATGTGATATTGATTTTTTTGTTATTTTGATCTTCCTCTTAAAATTTACCTGGCTTGGTATATTTTTCTAAAGTTTTCCGAATGTGATTTGTATATATTTGTTTTTTATTTATATACGAGGGTTGATCCAAAAGTAATGTCACAACTTCGATCAAATTTCTCCTCGTCGACGTAAATTAACAAAAATTTATATGATGGAAGCTATACTTCTTTTAAATCAGTCCTGAAAAATTCAAATTAAAATTATTTATACTTTTCAAAATATCGAATTAAACACAAAATGTGATTATGGTAGTCGCCGCACCTAAATTACGTTATAAAACGGATATGCGCCGTCACAAACTTTTAAAAACGCCTTCCCATCGTTTTATTAAAAAAAATGATATTCACAAAACATTCACATATTTTATTTTCTTTAAAAACAATTGGTACCAATTGTACACTTTATCTATAATTTAATCCTTCATCAAAATTCTTTGAACAATAGCATAAGACAAACTTAAAAGTGTCTCATATCACTCAAACTGCCAATAATCTCTTTTACGACAACGCCATTGAATGTTTCCACCCGACCTCCTATCTTTCGGTACATATATGTATTTCTGTCCCCAAATGATCATTTATTTACCTATTACCCGCCCAAAATCTCTGAAACCATCTATGAACAAGTCTCTCGTTGACATTCTTTCCTCTGCGAGTTTGATTTACCATCATAACTGTTTCTACTTGTGATTTCCCGATTTTGATGGGAAAATACATTACAACTCGTTTCGGTGTTTTATTCCATTTCGACATTTCCTTTCTGCAATACATCAGTTATAAACAATACTGTTTTATTTAATAAAAAACAATGCTGCCATTTGAATCTTAACTAAAGATAAGAAAATATCATAAATTTTGTCTTTTGAAATATTGGACGATTAGACGATTTTTTAAATGTGTTTGTCTTTTTTCATTCTAACAATATTAACTTTAAAACGTGACGTTTAGTTGTGACGCGGCGACACCCCCTATGTTTAATGTTTTATACGTCTATAAAATGAATTCAATTGAACATTATTAAATGAAATTTTCAATTTTGATTAGATTTATTTTCATGCATTTTTTGGTGCATTATATTTGATAATATGACGCCAAATATTAAAGATATGGACACAGTGACATTACTTTTGGATCAACCCTCGTATTACTAATATTTTCCAAGTCTATTTCATTTTACAGTTCTTCGGAGAAAAAATTCTAAGAACAATCCTCTTTTCTAAACTTGTAACATGATATTAAATCTTTTTCAAAGAAAAAATTTGTTTAATCTGTCCTTCAGAATTTTTTTTTTTTAGTAAATGGCATATAGGTCCATTGGGAAGAGAACAAAGTGTTAATTTCCATAAATAATGTATATTATTATTGCACAATGACACTGTAGTAAAGAAGTGATAAACTTGCTAAATTAATTTTTATCATCCAATATTTTTTTTACTCTAATAGATAATCATAAATAAATCACAATCAGTGATAATCATAAAATATATTGGTGTGTAAAATTAGAACCAGATCCGTAAAAGTATGGACCTTGCTTAAACTTTTTGAAGGAATATTCTGTCAAGAACAAAAATCCATTTTAGACATAATGAAATGAAAGCATCCACAGATAATAATATATATTAAAATGCTCAAATCTTGACCCCAGGGGGTGGAGGGTGCCTCTATAAGCAATCAAAGTTTGGCATAACATGATAAATATCTAAAAAATATCTCCATAAGAAAAACTATTAGTTATATTGATATGGAGGCATCTTCATGTAATGTTATATTTAAGTTGATCCCCTTTTTGTGATTCTTAAAATTTCTCTTCATTGAGCTTAGGTGAGCGATGTTATACATGGGCCTCTTGTTTTGTTTTAATATACCCATTTGTAGGATAGAAAGTATACCAATTATTTTGTCAAAATGAGTTGGTTTTTTTCGGTTCAGGATTTTACGAACATAAATACATGAAATATAATGAAAAAATGAACAGTATCCAAACTCAAATCCATTAAACAATAGAAAATAGGATAGAGCAAACACGGACAAATGCTTTTCACGTCTTGTGCAGCTCAATTTACCTTTGCAAATCTACTTTAACATGATTCTGATTATACATACAATTCTCTAAAGTTGATACCATATCATAACGGTATGTCTAAAAATCTTGATAAAAACTAATGGTTTTATAGTCTCCTTTTGGCTATTTGAAATCAACAAATTAAAGCACGTGGTCCAGTAATGAAATGTAAATTTAAAATTAAATTGAAACATGCGGGTGTGATGAGTTTTCTTAAGGGAAGAAACTGCTCTAATATATTTATAAACAAAGATCTCTACTGTAGATATTGTATACAGAATACGGAATCAGGTAACTAATTAACAGAAGCCGATTAAAGCATCTTCATCAAATCTTAAAATAATCTTTCCTCCAGCTAATAGCAGTTGTAGCCCAATGAGGGAAAGAAAAACAAAGAATCAAGTAAACGAAACCAAGTAAAACTTTGCAATCGTTTGAAACGAACATGTGAAGGCTATGCAATGGAATCTCATGAAATTCCACTCGCAATAATATGAACGTACATTTGCCTTTATATAAAGTATAAATTAACACAGAGTTTATGCATAATAATTTTTTCTAACATAATACCCTTTACTGAAATCTAATAAAGTTTTGCTGGAATCATGACGAGAGGTTATTTTCATTTTTAGCTCACCTGAGCCGAATGCTCAATTTGTCCGTTGTTTGTCGTTGTAGTCATTGTCGTAAACTTTTCACATTTTCATCTTCTTGTCAAGAACCACTGGGCCAATTTAAACAAAACTTGCCACAAAGTATCCTTGGGTGAAGGAAATTCAATTTTGTTCAACTGAAGGGCCAAACCCTCTTCCAAGGGGAGATAATTATGAATTAATTAAAAATTAATGGCATCTTTTAAAAATCTTCTCCAGAACCATTGGACCAGGAAAGATGAAAATCATATGGAAGCATCTTTAGGTTGTGTAGATTCCAGTTTGTTTAAATCATGACCCCCGGGAGTAGGGCGATGTGTGATCAAAGTTTTGCATAGGAATATGAAGGAAAAATTGTTTTAAATCTTCTTCTCCAGAACCACCGGGCCAGAAAACTTATGTGTAAGCATCCTTGGGAAGTGTAGATTTAATTTTGTTTAAATCATGACCCACGGGGGTAGGGCGGGGCCACAATGGCTGATCAAAGTTTAACATAGGAATATATGGGAAATATTTTTTAAAAATCTTCTTGTCCGGAACCATTGGACCAGGAAAGATGAAACTCATGTAGAAGCATCCTAGGGTAGTGTAGATTCAAGTTTGTTCAAATCCTGCACCCCTCTCCCGGGGGGGGGGGGGTAGGGTTGGGACACAATGGCTGATCGAAGTTTCACATAGGAATATATAGGAAAAGTCTTTTAATTTTTTTCCCCCAAAACCATTGGACCAGTAAATATGAAACTAACGTAGAAACATCCCCAGGTAGTGTAGATTTAAGTTTGTTCCAATCATGACCCCAGAGGATAGGGCGGGGCCACAATGGCTGATCAAATTTTTACATAGGAATACCTAAGAAAAATCTAAATCTTTTTCTCAAGATCAGCAAAGCTATAATTGGTGATATTTATATGGAAACATCCTCAGTTAGAGTAATTCAAGTTTGTTCATATCATGACCCTTTGGGGTAAGGTGGGGCCATGATGGGCGATCAAATCTTTACATAGAAATATATAGGAAAAATCTTTAAAACTCTTCTTCTCAAGTATGGCAAAATTAAATATGTATACTTTACTGATATAGTGACATTCTCAAGTAATAAAATATTTAAATCCCCCCCCCCCCAACAAGTAAACTTTTCAATACTGCGCTGATTTGTGTTTTTAACTAGCCCACGTGCTCATCTTAGCGATGTGGCCCATGGGCCTCTTGTTTAAATTGAATTTTGAATTTATAAAGCGCTTAATATTAATTAACCCTAAAGCGCTGTACAATAAAACGCAGGTAAACACAATTTAAAAGCTATGAAAACATATATAAAATATTAAAACTTACGCATGTATGCGTTCAAAATTATAACATTAAAATACTAAAATTACATACAAAATACAATTACGCCATTAATAAAACTCAAGAAAAGGGACATCTTTTGCGATCTGCTGCTCAAAGTTGAGCACCAGATAATTTAAAAGCTATTCTATAAAAATGCGTCTTCAATTGTTTTTTTTAAAAATGTCCTGAGACTGGGCCTGTTTTATGTCATAATGGAAGGTCGTTTCACAAAAATGCTGCTGCCCAACCAAGTCGACGTTCACCATATGTCTTTGTCCTGAATTCAGGAACAACTAATCGTGATGTTGACTCAAATCGCAGTGATCTGGTGGGCTTGAATTTCATTATAAGATCTTTGATATAAGATGGAGCTTACCCGTGTAAGGATTGGTAGACATATGTCAAGATATGTCATTGTGGACGAAAAGAAACAGGTAGCCAATAAAGATGCCGTATACGTCCAATATCGCTTATTTGGAAAAAGCATGACTTGACGACCGAGGATACCTGTGTTTCCATGGTAAGGTGTTTATCAAAAAAGACACCTAGATTTTTCACACATGGCACCCTTTCAATGAAATTATCGACAACTTTTAGTTGTTTCAGTATATTAATTATTGTCAACAGTTGATGTTCTTGAAATAGATATCAGAAAAAAAGTTTTTAATGAGACCACGCCCGTTTCCCTGAGGATTCAATTGTTTACTGCAGAAATATTGCAAACCATTGTAATATAACACTTTTTCATAAGTGTTATAATTCATATTTGAATATAGACAAAATGGAGTTGATTGACCTGCCGTGAAATGACCTACCTGGAAAAGGTATTGGAGATAAACATCCGAGGGAAAAAGGGTTTCACAGAGAAATGACTCGATACACCGCGGAAAAAATTGTATATTATGGCTGAAAACAGTATATAAAAAAAGAAGTAACACTGTGAAAATTCCTGGCATCAAACTGAGAATTTTAATTAAGGTTTAGTTAAAATAAATTTCGATTATTTAAGGGAGAACTTGTCCAATTCCTCCCCAGAGGTATGCACAGAAAGCATTTTTAGTAAGCTCTATCATTCCCGAGTTTCTAGTTCCATTTTCTTTTTTTTAATATCTCCGAGAGTTTACAACACTCTAAAAGTGTTTTCTGTGTTTTGAATCTGGGGATCCTAAAGATTTAACTGGACGTGAACAGGAAGGTTTGAAGACGGTATTTCGGAACATATTATCAGTAGTGTAGCTACATGTATATACAGTAATGCGGAGAGTTCAATACATGTATGTGGAGAAAACGAACAGTATTCAAACACAAAACATCTTTAAACAATACAAATTTGGAACAAAGCAAACATAAACTTCCAAAAAATCAGAGGCGAGATCAGACGCCATCGAGGAGTGAGCATTCCCTGCCGACCTGTCACACCCGCCGTGTTCTCCTTGTCATGATCGGGAAATACCGAGAAATCCGTCGACAATTAAGTGTGGAAATAATGGCCTAATATTACTAGTAAATCATATTTGCTGACATGGTCATTGTATCGACCATAGAACGTATTTAAAGATGTCAAAACAAGACAAGACTGCTGAAATTTTTTTATCAACTTGTTTGTCAATAATACCTCTATTTATTTTTTTTTATTGGCTCTCGCATTTTACAAATTAAGATAAAATACATACATGTAACATTGCAGTGAAAATATAAAATCAATATTTCTAATAGCTATATACTTTAAATTATCCTAAATAGTAACTGAACATGGTTCGGGCTTAAACTTATATTGATTGATTGATTGTATATTGTTTAACGTCCCTCTTGAGAATTTTTCACTCATATGGAGACGTCACCGTATGCCGGTGAAGGGCTTCAAATTTTGACCTATACTCGGCACTCAGGGCCATTGAGCAGTGAGGGTTCTTTATCGTGCCAGCGCCTACCGTGACACGGGACCTACGTTTTTAAGGTCATATCCGAAAGACCCGTGACTTTCACTTCTGATGCCGAGCGCTTGGCGAAGGAACAGTCGCTACCTATTTTTACGTCTTAGGTTTGACGCGGCGCCGGGAACGAGAATCGAACTTCGGGCCTCCCGATCACGAAGCGAACGCTCTACCACTAGGCTACCGTGAACGGTACTTAAACTTATAAAAAAGTATTTTAAACATAAATCAGTTTCCCAGATTATCCAATAACTCTTGCCATTCAGTGTAAAAATACTCTAATTTTCCCTTAGTGCAATATAGAAATTTCTACATAAAATGTAATTTTTTACTTTAAATTTTCCTGAAAAACCATAAAATTCAAGTTACATTCACAACTCTCTTGTGCATTTCGAACAGTATAAACATAATTCAGAGGTTTAATATAAGTATTTGTAAAAATTCCAAATATCACATTTTGACATTAAATATCTTGAATAAAACATAAATTCAATTGTTCCACCATATCAAAAACTTTTTACTTTCACAAAGATAAAACCTGTGTTCTATTGTATCAATATCATTACACGTTTGGCATGTAGGTGATTAAATTATACCCATATTATATACTCAGGAATAATTTTCCTTGTGCTATAAATCTATGAATTAATTTATAGTAAAAAGATTGCTAATAAGTCTCATTATTATTACATTAAAAGGAAATGGAAAAGATATTTTTCAAGTATGATTCTGTTATGCTAATATCAAATTAAGTGTGGAAATAATGGCATATTAATTTATACTTGCTGACATGGTCATTGTATCGATCATAGAACTAACTTAAAGATGACAAAACAAGACTGCTGAAATTCCTTAATCAACTTGTTTGTCAATAACACCTCTATTTAGATATTTTTCAGACGTAGAGCATGTTCTTGCTTATCGAATTCACTGAGATAAATTAACCCCATATGCAGGTGATGAAGGTATACATGTTTTGCTGCATAATTAAGGGAATCTGACAACTGAAAAGTTAAAACTATAACGTCTATAATTAAGCACGGTTATCTGATAACCATTAACTTTTTAAAGTAAAATATCCAAATATGAAACGATGTGTCAGACTCTTTGGTATTTTTTTTTTATCTCAAGTCCACAGGAATATATCGTACTAACATAAGAATGGATATAGCTAGTGTTAACAATACGTGTTCGATATATGTATATATCGAGTTGTAGCCGTATCAACTGTTTTTTTGTTATTTTCACGTTTAGGATTTTGACAAATTCTGCTTCATATGAATATACGAAATGATGACTTTAAACGAGACTGCTGATATCCTTGTTTCATAAACTTGTTTGTTAATTATTAATTTATTGTCGTTATGGCACCGGTTTTGACGTTTTCCCTTCACGTTAAATAAAAAAATCACGAAAAAAGTCAAATATGTCGGATTAAGGCACAGGCACCTGAAGTATGGATAATCCCCCCCCCCTTTTTTTTTTTAATGAAAAAAAAAATGTAAGAGTGCATGATACCTCAAAAATATAAAATTTCCCCGTCAAACACATCTATATGTCGTTATATGCAAGCAGATTGTACTTTTTCTCAAGTTTAAAGAATGGCCCTATTCGGTATAATAAAAATACACAAGGTAAGAAACAAAAGTTGTAAACAAACAGGGGTTCCCCACTTCGAGACAGATTTCCAAGGTAATAACAGTGTTACCTATCATAATTTTGCAAACACTTTGTCTGGGAGATGTTCTTTTACTAGTCTCTTACACCTAAACCCCGCCATTGATGGTTAATATGCCGTAATCGGACGATTTATTAATCAGATACATAAAATTTTCTCCATTGGCAGCGTTGGAGGAGGTTTTGGAGCTGCTTTTCTGTTTCGCCTTATCTGATTGGTTAATTGTAATACAGTTTAAATATCTAACCAATCAGATAAGGCGAAACAGAAAAGCAGCTCCAAAACCTCCTCCAACGCTGCCAATGGAGAAAATTTTATGTATCCGATTAATAAATCGTCCGATTACGGCATATTAACCATCAATGGCGGGGTTTAGGTGTAAGAGACTAGTAAAAGAACATCTCCCAGACAAAGTGTTTGCAAAATTATGATAGGTAACACTGTTATTACCTTGGAAATCTGTCTCGAAGTGGGGAACCCCTGTTTGTTTACAACTTTTGTTTCTTACCTTGTGTATTTTTATTATATACCGAATAGGGCCATTCTTTAAACGTGAGAAAAAGTACAATCTGCTTGCATACAACGACATATAGATGTGTTTGACGGGGAAATTTTATATTTTTGAGATATCATACACTCTTACATTTTTTTTTCATTAAAAAAAAAGGGGGGGATTATCCATACTTCAGGTGCCTGTGATTAAGGCAGCTTGTACTCTTAGTTTTTCGAAAGTGAAAAGTTTGTCAAAATTTATCATATTCGATATAATGTCCAACTTTTTCACTTTTGTAGTCTTTGAATCAAATTATTACTGGTTTTAAATAAGCAACGCAAATACAATTTATCATTGAGTCAAATGCTGACTGACTGACGTTCATTTTGGACAAGGCAGCCTTATACAATATAACAATGTACTGGGTTAGTTTATTAAAAACCCATGACCCAGGGGCAGAGAAGAAAATTTTCAAGGAAATAATGCATTTTCAATATATAATCTATATAGCCTAGAACCTCTGACCCTGGGACCATGAATTTCACAATTGTCGTAAAGGAATCAATGCTGATTATATTCATGCCAATAGGTTGACTGCTTGATGTCCAGAAGTAAAGAAGATGATTTTTAAAGATTGCATTACTTTTAGTGGTTTTGGACCCACCCCTCGGGCCCCAGGGACCATGAAATTCACAATTTTTGTTCTCCTTCACCAAAAGAATTTATGCCAAAATTGGTTGAGCGGTTGCAGAGAAGAAGCTGATAATGTTAAAATGTTGACGCACAACGACGGACGAAAACAGAAGGCAATAGGACACCTGATTTTACTCAGATGACCTAAAATAGTCAACGACTTTCTTTTTGGTAACTAAGCGTTGACAGAATACGATGTGTATAACTTCATTTTTGTCAATCAGATTTAAATCATATCTTGCATGTGTTTTAAATGAACGTACATGTAGTGTTGGTTTTTGTGTGTTTGTGATCAGGCTGGAATACTGGCCTTTAAAAACAAAAGGCCCATCGGACTTCCCCTTCATTTTAACAATTTAAACTCTCCTTTACCTACGGATGCTTTGTACCAAGTTTGGTTAAAATTGGTCCAGTGGTACTTGAGAAGAAGTTGAAAATGTCAAAAGTTTACAGACGGACGGACGGACGGACATCGGGTGATCAGAAAAGCTCACTTGAGCTTTCAGCTCAGGTGAGTTAAAAAGGGTGGTAGTTGCAGAGGAGGGGGAGAGGGGGCTCTAAATCACATAGAAAATCAATAAAACAAAGGTACAGTAATTGTGGAGCTGGGCAAGCATATAAACATTTATATTTTGATTGAACAGTAAAACATGTTTGGGAAAATAAATAAAAGCTCCTAACCTAAATACTTTTTGCTTGTGTAAAGATCTATGATAGAAGTCAGGCGCGGATCCAGGATTTGGAGTTAGGGGGGGGCGCCAAAATTAGGCAAGGGGTCTGGGGGCCGCCTTGAGGCCCCCAGTGGGTCCAGGGCAAAGCCCTGGTGGGGGCCCAGGGGGCGAAGCCCCCGGAAGCTCCTGGATTCTAGAGATTTTGAAGGGTTAAAATGAGTTCTACCAAAGCCCTGGTGGGGGCCCAGGGGGCGAAGCCCCCGGAAGCTCCTGGATTCTAGAGATTTTGAAGGGTGAAAATGAGGTCTACCAAGTAGACATATTTGATTTACGCTAACTTTGACAATTTTAGGGGGGGCGCGCGCCGGGTGCGCCCCCCCCTTAAATCCGCCACTGGAAGTATTTATATTATAAATATATATTTTTTTCGATTTAAATGCATCTTACTTAACCCAGTAGAACTTGTTCGCGTAGCTGTACAGAATCTAGAAATTTGAAACTACATTGAAATTTTTTGGTTACAGTTACATGAAATAAAATGCACTTTTATACATTGTTTTTATGTGTCAAATTAAATGTTTTCTGTTTTTAAGGTTCAGCTTTTAGGACTTGGTATCTATCTATCCACTAAAAACTGATGTGAAGATATGTTTGCAACTAATTTCATTCAACACGACGTCCCTCGACCTTGTGATGTAAAATGACATCCCTAATACCAATCAGAAGAGGAATCTCAATGAGGTTCTGTCTCAGTTATATCGCTGGCGACATTCAGACAATCATTCTTAACCTAGTTTTTGGTCTTATCCTGTAATGATTTCCTTGATTGGATTTTAAACTAGTATCAAACTGACAGATTTTAATAAGTGCTTTACAAGAAGTAGCCTTGGATAGGGAAATGTTCATCGTCTAAGAAATTTAGCGTGCTATAAAAAATTTAATGGAGAATCAATTGACGGCAAAAAAGAACGAATGTTTCATGCAATGAACACAAATTTATAGCGACATTTTTTCCAGCACTAACAATAATGAAGTTATGTGTATGCTTCTTATTTACACGAAGATAAACAAGATTCCCGGATGTAAGTTGTCAAGAAAATCAACTTCAAATCTAATATCACTAAATACAAGAGAAACAAAATAATTGAATTTGTCAATGCCAATTGTTCGCAACGACATGGGAATAATTCCAAAAATGTATGTTTGCATGAAATGCAGTGGTTCACAGAGATATGCTCGTTTAACACACGAACGTAAAACGTATGCATTCTCTTATCCTTCAAAAGCAAGCTTAGTCACATGCGTAACTCGTATGGCATGTTTTGTAAATGGTTTCTAATCAGAACGGCCATCTTACAAATTATCTTTATCTTATAACTATTTTCTTATTTGCAAAGAACTATGTATATATCAGACCTTTCAAAAAAGTTATTTCGATGCAGCGAATATGTTATAAGGAATTAAAGTCGTTATATACAATGTTTGATACATCGATGAATTCGTAAAGGAATGGCAAAAAACTTTTATAACATATTAAATTCGTTTAAACTAATTCTTAAATTTATTAAAAAAATTATTTTGTTAAAACAAATTTTGCTATAACCTGATGTATCTATGCGTCTGCGACTTTTAACGTCTCGATTTTGTTTACTGAGTAGTTACCTACTGATATCTTCATTTTCAGAACCAGAAGTCTCTGTCGAGAATGAAGCCCTACTGGTTTGGACTTATAGCAAAGGAAGAGAAAAGTACTTGTGAATTGAAACTTTACAACAGCAATAAATAGAATAATGATCCTTGATTAAGTCTCTTGGTTCTTGGTGTAGTCTACTTGCATGCCACATTAAATTATAATCAGATTAAAACTATATTTGGAGTAGCATTTTGAGAGTATTTAACAGAAATTTCTATTTTTAGTAACCAAGGCAATAATGTTCATCGAAGTCAAAAACCGATACACAAAATTGTGTATCTTAGTGTAGTCTACTTGTGTGCAAAGTTATATTGAAATCAGACCAAAACTGTAGGTGTAGCATTTTGAAAGAATATCATAGAAATTTCTCTTTTAAAGTAATATACGCTATAACGTGCGCCATTTTAAAATACGGCTGGAAATTTATATATTTTGTTTACCAATAAAAGTTACGAAAATGCTGTAAATTACACCATTTAAATAAAATTCGTTATAAAGTTATCAAATTATAATTATTTATTATCCTGCAAGGAGAATAATGTCTATTTTTAAGTAAATCCACCACGTGACGCCGTCGCTACTTTTAGATTGATAAACAAACACGGCGTCAAGAAAACGAGGTAAGCCCTTTGAGATACAACTCACTTTTGACATGGTTGGCGTATTACTATTAATATAACTTATCTTTAAATGTAATCAGTATCAACCATCTATACTCTGTTATGACGCATATTAACCTTTTATTAATAATCGTTGTCAAAATGCAACGTGCCTCGTTGTCTATAATTTCCCGTAGAAATACATGTCTATATTTAGACCTACTGTTTACGCACTTCCTTTATCAATATTCATGAAAAGACTGAATTCATGATTGCAGATATTGCTTTATTGTTCTGTTATTACAACGAGTTTTATAGTTAAATTTTGTGGAAATATTATTTTTTCATTATACTTTATGTGTTTCAAATCATTTAATTATTTTGTTTCACATACAAATCGGCACCCATACGGCGTATATTACTTTAAGTAGCAACGGCGACATCGTTCATCGATATCAAAAACCGATACACAGAATCATGTATCTTAGTAAAGTCTACTTGTGTGCCAAGTTATATTATAATCAGACCAAAACTGTATGAGACATAGCATTTTGAAAGAATTTCACAGAAATTTCTATTTTTAGTTACCAGGGCAACACAGTTCATCAATATCAGAAACCGATCTACAGAATTATGTATCTTAGTGTAGTCTACTTGTGTGCCAAGTTATATTGAAATCAGACCAAAACTGTAGAAGAATTAGCATTTGAAAGAATTTCACAGAAATTTCTATTGTTAGTAACAACGGCGACAATCAAAAACTAATACACAGAATCATGTGTATCTTAGTGCAGTCTACTTGTGTGCCAAGTAATATTGAAATCTGACCCAAACTGTAGAAGAATTATTATTTGAAAGAATTTCATATATTTTTAGTAACCACAACAACACCGTTCATCGAAATAAAAAACTGATACACAGAATTATGTATCTTAGTGTAGTAAATTTATGTGCCAAATGATATGAAAAAGGGTTATATTATTCAAATTTTGATACCAAGTAGTGCATATTAGACTACTAAAATAGGGAGAAGGTGTGTCTACCCCAGATTTGAATTGGGGGGGGGGCAGCCCCCAAGTGTCTGTGTTACGAACGACAGAGGAAAGGCTGTTGGGGAAGTAAACACATTGTCTGAAACAAGGAATTGTAGAAATATATTTATTTAGCAAACCTCATTGATAAGCTTTATTCCCGCATGAATTATGATTTTCATGCTTTCCTGCGTGAATTACGATATTCATGCTAATATTGGTTATAAACTCCAATTTCTTGTGTTTGTTGACGTGAATTCTCGTTACATTTCAATTTCACTCTGCTAATCCGGATCAACAGTTATGATCCTTACAGGTTTTATTTATCTCCTGTGACAAATACATAGTATATATTTAAGAAATGAATTTCATTTATGAAGATTCATGAGGACATCAACTACATTTGTACGCCGCTTCATTTCATGAAGCGCTAATGATAAATATACCAACGTGAAGCGTTGTACATGTACCTCATGAAAATTCAAGAATTAAATTCATTTCTTATATTTACATTTATATTTTGTGAGGAGTAACTACAAATTACGCCATTCAACTGTCATTTTTAAAGCAAAACAGTTTGCACTATATAGTTTTGACGTCAAGTACAGTATTATGACGTTACAATGAAGATATTCATTCTCATCTATATATAGTTCATGAGACAATGAACTAAATTATAATTTGTAAGGAATGTTAAAAAAAAAATGGAAAAGTGAATAATTATACCACCCTGAAACTACAAGGTTCTGTCTATATTAAGCTGCTGTGTGTATCGATTCATTTCTACGACCTCAAATCAATCTTTAAATATAGATTTTAAGAAATTGTTTTCTCTAAAGTTCCCGTCATATAGCTTACTATTACGTCATATTGTATAGGCAAGTAGAACATACCCGTATGGAACGCCGGGACTGTCTTATATCAGGATTAAACATTATATGCAGTGTTTCCTTCATTATATGTGGTACTAGTTTAATTATATGAAGTAGTTTTTACATTACATCGTGTACAACTTCCGTTATATGCAGTACTTCTCTCATTATATGATGTAGATAATAATTTCACTTCTTATAAATTGGAAATTAGCCAGACCATAATGTTAAAAAATCTTAAACATCAATAATTTTTTTTTTAACAAAAATTATATATATCAAAGCTAATTCGACTCAAACGTAGACAAAAAGTTGATTTGTTGTAAGTGATGCATTAAACGTTGATAAAAAGTCCCCCATTTGCACACATAGCACGAATCAAATAAATTTTCAGATAATGAAGGTAATGTGTATTCCATAGCTGTATTGTCGATGGTTTGTGAAGATTTTTAAATTCTACTTACAATAAAAATGCACTCAAAATAAGGTCAGATTATAACTTGTTAATGACGCTTTTACCACTTAATGTATTGATAGAACGATGGTTCTTGCATTTCAAACGTTAGAAAACAGCGGGGCAAGTGTGGAAGATTCTCGACGGGTTATTGTTTCCAGCCTTAATCTTGAGTTTTATCAAACAAATTGCTAATATATAAAAAGAAACACATCTTAGTCGTAATATTTTCCACTCATTTTATCGCATTTTCGAACATTTAATTATGAAATCGACATGAGAATTATTTCCAAAAACTTGAATATCACAAGTTATATCCCAGATTTTTGTTAAGATGATCTATTTTTTTATGTTTTCTAGCAGAGGACAAGATAATAATAGAAACATTTCAGATTTCCATTAAAAAGAATACGTTAGTTTCAATTTCGAATTAAGTACCATGCTAGAATGTATGTAACTTTGTGGGCCATTTTCTTTGTAAAATAAAATGACCAGTTCATCCTCTTCTGCAAGGAACAAAAACCCAGCTATTAAAATTTCCAAAGGATGTGCCATACTGTTAATTATGTATTGTTTGATGAATTTACAACAATCTACTTATGAAATGAAAGAGGATAGAGATAGCGACGATGATTAAAGTACCAAATCGACAAACAATACAAAACTATAAACAAAGTATAAACACTGACCCCTCCGGAATTCCTTTTTAAAATACTGACTTTATAAGAGGTCGTTGGAATATAACATAAATTTATTTGTCAGTGTCTTGTCTCGGTAAAATAAATGATCGCACTCGGAGCATCCTCTTGACTATCGAATAACGTGAGAAATACACACACCAAAAGGAAGGTGCCAGTGGTATTTCGCTATTTATAGAAGGAAAGTTCTTCGATATTGCCATTTTCGTTACACTAATAATTGCTGGAATAAATAAAGGGTAGAAAAAGAGTCTATTGTCATATACCGAAGAATGTCTGGCATTTTACAAACAGCTGCTGTATTTATCCAAAATAATAAGATTTTTTCCTCCTATAAATCTAGAAAAATTTACTATTAAAGTTGTGCAATTAGGGGGGGGGGGAGAGAAAGAGAGAGAGAGAGAATTTACAAAAGCTGGTCTGTTTTTCGTTCAGTTACTAAACACTGATATAACTTTGACACAATTGACTTATTTGGAAAGTAAGTCTAATTTATGCACAGCCTATATTAAATTGATTGATTGTATGTCCCATTCGAGAATATTACACTCGTACAATGACGCCAACGTGAACTGTAAAAGGGCTTCAAATTTAGATTAAATTGCCGTTGTCTACTAATGCTGTTTTTAAATCAATTAAGCAATTATCTAAAGTTAGGTTTAGGACTTACTAAAAATGGCCCTACTCAAATACAAAAGCTGGTCTGTTTTTCGTTCAGTTACTAAACACTGATATAACTTTGACACAATTGACTTATTTGGAAAGTAAGTCTAATTTATGCACAGCCTATATTAAATTGATTGATTGTATGTCCCATTCGAGAATATTACACTCGTACAATGACGCCACCATGAACTGTAAAAGGGCTTCAAATTTAGATTAAATTGCCGTTGTCTACTAATGCTGTTTTTAAATCAATTAAGCAATAATCTAAAGTTAGGTTTAGGACTTACTAAAAATGGCCCTACTCAAAACCCTTTTTGTACATTCCAGGACACTCCGAAGGAGAGGGGGGTATACTGTTTTACCCTTGTGTGTCTGTCTGTGTGTCCCTGTGTCCGTCCGTAACACATTTTCGTCTCAGTTTTCTCAGCAACTACTCATCGCAAATGCTTGGTTTTTTGACACAATCTTCTCTGAGGTATGCCATACATTGGGATACATTTTTTTAAATCCGGTGTCAACTTCCTGTTTGTCTGTGCGTCTGTACATTTCATACATAAAATTTTCGTCGCAGTTTTTCAGCAACTACTCATCGCAATTGCTTAAAATTTTAACACAATCTTCTCTGAGACATGCCATATGATGTGAAACATTTCTGTTAAAATATGATGTCAAATTCCTGTTTGTCTGTGCGTCTGTCCGTTTCATATATAATACATCTTCGTCGCATTTTCTCATTAACTATTCACTAAATATTCATAATTGAAATTTTAGAACATTATACTCTTTGTTGAGGCATGCCATATAATAGGATAAATTTTTATATGAATATGATGTCAACTTAATATTTTCTGTGCATCTGCATGTAATTGAACGTGTGTTTATATATATTAACATGATAGTGCTTATTTACATCAGAGCGGGGGTATTACTAGTGAGTATTGGCTCACAGATTTCTTGTTTTCTTTTAATACAGCTGATTCCGTCGACAAATATGTTGAGACTTTCTGGAAAATATTTTCCCACCTACCTACATCGTCTCAAGCCACGGTTCAGAGTCCGCCTAACCGTTGCCGCTTGATCACATAAGGGACCAGGCAAAATTTATCACAATGATGGGATCGGCACAAACGGGCATAGAACAATGAGTTTTTTCATCGAAGAAAAACATGGGACAAAAACATTTTTTACCATTAAGTACTCATTGGACACAAACTTTTTTTCAATGACTTACAGTACTTAACCCAAGAAAAAATATAAAAAATCATATTTTTGAAACTGAAGTGAAGGCTGCAAATGGCAACATAAATCTTTTAATGGAAAATATTACAGATGAAAATGAACAAACAAACAAGAAAAAAATTCTTAATGTTTGAAATATCCGTAGGCTGAGAAACTCCTTAGTTTTGTGCCCATTATCTCACTAACACCAAGATGTTACCATGGGGCAATAACTTTTTTTTATAAGTCTCAAGGCATGGGACTGATATTTTTTTAAATATCAAAACCATTGGAAAAATACTAATTTAGGTCACCTGAGTTACTCAGGTGACCTATTGCTATCCGTTTTCGTCCGTCGTCGTGTGTCGTGTGTTAACATTTGAACATTTTCAGCTACTTCTCTGAAACCACTTAACCAATTTGAACCAAATTAGGTATACAACATCTATGGGTAAAGGGGAACAAAAATTGTGAATTTTGTGATCCCCGCCCCCCTGGGGCCTGAGGGGTTGGGCCAAAACCACTAAAATTATTGCAATCTTTAAAGATATTCTTGTTTACTCCTGGACATCAAGCAGGCAAACTGTTGACATGAATGTAATAAGCATCGAGTCCTCTACCAAAATTGTGAAATTCATGGCCCCAGGGTCAGGGTTTCTAGTGCTAGGGCGGGGCTATATAGATTATATAGTGAAAATGCATGATTTGTTTGAAAATCTTCTTCTCTGCTCCTGGGTATTAAATAAACTAACCAAGCACTTAGTTATGATGAGCAAGAGTGCCTCCTCCAAAATAGTGAATTTTATGGCCCCAGGGTCAGGGGTTCTGGTGTTAGGGCGGGGCTCTATAGATTATATAGTGAAAATTCATTAATTCTTTTAAATCTTTTTCTCTGCTCCTGAGTAATAAATAAACTTAGTACATAGTTATGATAAGCAAGAGTGCTTCTTCCAAGAGAATGAGAAGAGAATATTTCGTAGTTCATTCAAATATAGACCAATGCGGAAAATTAACCTTGACTCGAACTTTTAATACCCAATCGCAGTTTATTAAATATTTTAATTTGTTAACTGATTATGTTAGTTGTTGAATTCAATTGCGATGGAAAAAAATATTTTCATTGGCTGAAGATGACGTCACAGCAAACAAGCATAAATATGCAAGATTACGACATGTTTAGGGACCAGACAAAATTTATCACAATGATGGAACCAGTACAAAACAAGTTGCGTGAGGTATAATGTCAGTCCTGAAAATATAATAACGCACTGTACATCTCTTAAAAATTATGAGGGGGAGGAGTTTGGTACGAAACACTTTGGTACGACCTAACAATAAATGAGTTTGCAACCTGATACTGGCTTAGTGATCCCTCGTGGTTCCCGAGCCCCTGTATTGGCCTGTAGCTTAGCTCGCAGACTTATAGGTCACTACATTTCCATATTTTGATATAAAACCTTCAACCTTAAATCTCTGATACTTTGACCTTCATGATTGGCGTCCTGTACATGTTGTTTTAACTAAACATAATTATTTTTCTTGAGAAGATTCTTTCGTATTATTAATCTTATTTAAAATTTTAATCCCAATTATTGGGCTAACCCTGCATCCTGGGCTTATGATTTGAACTAAACTGAATCAAAACAAACCAAGAGGATCTTCATATATTAAAATCGTTATTCGTTGCTCTGCTGTTCTTTAGAAGATTTCTAATTATACTTACCTAATATATTTCAATGAAATATATGGAGATAACGAACAGTATTCAAGATCAGAAGTCCATAAAACAATACAAAACGGGAGCAGAGCAAACAGGGACCTCCAAACTATCGGAAGTGGGATCAGGCATGGGGGCCATAAAACTTAGACGAGCTCACTTTTGATGTAAGTCTCACTTT
This sequence comes from Saccostrea glomerata, assembly GCA_003671525.1. Taxonomy (NCBI): domain Eukaryota; kingdom Metazoa; phylum Mollusca; class Bivalvia; order Ostreida; family Ostreidae; genus Saccostrea; species Saccostrea glomerata. Next base: position 493,845 of record PRKT01000307.1, on the reverse strand, counting down.
TCCACTATGTATTCCTTTGGTCATAGTGAGACTGAGATCATAAGTGAGCTTGTCTAAGATATTGGCACCCAGGCCAGGTGCCATGGTGGAGTGAGCTTCCCCTGCCAAACGGTCACACCCGCTGTGTGCTCCTTGTCATGATCGGGAAATAACTTCAGTCAGCATTTAACCCAATTTAATGATAAAATGTATTTGCTGACAAGGTCAATCTGTCGACACTAGAACTTACGAAATGACGACTTTAAACGAGACTGCTGATATTCTTGTCAATGTAATACTTGAACCCCCATTGTGGCCGCGCCTTACTTTGGGGGTTATGATTTGAACAATCTTGAATCTATACTTCCTATAAGGATGCTTTCGTATATAACTAAGACCAAACATGGCCCTGCTCTTCTTTTTTTTCATCCCTGTCGAGGGTCATGAAGAGAACAAATTTGAATCTACATTATGTCAAGAAGCATTCAGAAGTTTTATCTTTTCAAGCTCAACATTAACACAATGAGTACTTGAAGTCATCCAACATTTTAAGATATTGAAATAATTAACAGTGGTACTTAAATGAAGAACGAAACAGTTTACTCAGCGATGTCGACAATTTAGATAAATATCGTTTTAATGCTTTCATGACCGGGTGCCATAATGTTAGCTGCAGAACTGTAGCTCTCCGAAAAATCTATATTGACAGTCAGGTCTGTCAATATAGATTTTTCGGAGAGCTACAGTTCTGCAGCAACCATAGTGTTTTCTAATTATTTGAAGGATCATTGTCTATGTTAAACATATAAATATGGTTGTCCGAGTCATAATTTAAAATTCGCTTTTAACTGTATCAAAAATTGTGATTGAGGGAAGTTTTAATTAGATACACAATAAATCAATTCTTTTCACATAATTTTTTTTTGTATTTTCCCGAGCAATATGTTTTCATTAGCTTAATTATGTAGACCGTAATAAAATTAGATTATTGACAGTTCTTTTCAGTGAAGTTCATTGATTTGTCGTGTTTAGAGGCTAATTAAAACGAAGTTGTTTTCATGCTGTAATCTTCGTTGGATTTGTCGAATAACAATATCACTTCCGCCAAACAAAATTTTACTCAGGGGAGTAGTTTTCAATTCACTCGAGGAGTTTGTGATGCAATAACATACCACAAACAATATATAAAAAAGAAAGTGAATAATATCAAGGTGGATAGTTATACATGCAGAACGTCTCTCAGTCCCTTGAACGTAGCGCTAAAAGTAAACCCTAGAACACAATCTTCTTTAGTGGTTCTAGTATATACCTGAATTTGAACATTGTCCTAAATTTTCAAGTTCATATTTATTGAAAATAGAATGGAAAGTACCAGTTTCGGCAAACACCAAATGTATTAAATAAAGGCTCTTTAAAGTAATGTTTGCTTGCTCTCTTTAATCATGGTAAAATGAAAGAAAAAGTTAGCAAGTTCACATACCAACGCTCCCCCAAAACTCAAAGTGCTGAAATTGCCGGGGAAAATATATATATATGCACATCTACACATTGTGTCCTACATATTTGCAAAATTTGACGAAATTATGTGCTTATTATTTATAGCAGTTTATTAGAAGCTGCGTTGACAATCTGTTCATTTCTATATTCAAGGTATGGCCAAAAACTTACGTTGAAAAGTGCCGAAATTCCCTTTTTTAAAATAATGGAATCGGAATATCCTGGTAATTTGCACATATACACACTGTGTACCAAATATCTGCAAATTTTGAGCAAATTCTGTGCGGCGGTTTACGAGGAGTCAGCTGACATCTCTATATACACGATATGGCCAAAAATATAAGTTGAACAGTGCGGAAATTCCCGGGGAAAAAGGAATAGGAATTTTCTGGTAAGATTGTTGCAACCCAAAAAATCTGAAACAGTTGTCTGTATTTGAAATAATAATATTGTTCACTCACTTAACCTCCCGATCAAAGATTTTATTTAACACCATGTTCAACTCCCAACTTTGATTTTTGAATGATAAGAGATAGGGTTTTCATAATAAACACGTGTATTATACTTGTTACAAGACTTTACTAAAGATATAATGATTTTTGACCTTGTGACATATACCTTGAAGTTTGACCCACTTTTCAGAAACTTAAACCTTGGTCATGATTTTAATTGAGAAGAGATAGGTATATTGCCTATGACAAGACCTTTCTAAATACATAAAGCTTTTTAACCCCGTGACCTTGAAGTTTAATCTACCTTTTAAAAAAAATCGCCATTACTTGGGAATGAGTAGAGAGTTTTCATATAAAACATGTGTATTAACTGCGATAAGACCTTTCGTAATACACTATTTTTTACCTTGTGCTCTTGACCTTGAAGTTTGACCTACTTTTCAAAAAAAGGTAACCGATAGGGCTTTCATATTAAATCTCTGTATTGCCTGTCACAAGACCTTTCTCTATATAGAGCTAGGGTGTCCGAAAAGAAAGGTAACACTTTAACATTTTGATACCCTAGCTAAATCTTGAACTATTTTTCTGAAACTGATGTCATTCAAAAAGTCTTTAACGAAAGTTTTTACTATTTGAAAAAAAAAGCGCCAAAACTTATGACATTCCGACACTATAATATTATTTTAATTCAACGTTATTTCAATATGGCGCGACTTACGTCAGAGCAGCGTATTTGTATCGTCAATCATTTTTTTGAAACGAAATGTGTAACAGACGTTTAGAAAAAGTTTGGATCACATTTTAAGAATTGTAATGTGAGTAGGAAACATGTCTACAAGATTATATCTAAATTAGAGAGCAAGGATCAGAAGCAGGTGCGCCAAAAGCAGGTCGGCCGTGATCAAGTTTACGCTTCGAGAATTGATCTCTTACAGTCCAGAGAAATGAATCTCAAACTTTTTCAAACAAAATTCAGATAATTCAGAGTTTGAGTATCTCGGATCAGGTTCAAAGATTTGATTTTTGTCGTTGGCAGCTGACGTTGCTGACAGTTACGCAGAAGCATTTCAAAATGTTTGGTTTTCAGACCAATCACATTTCCTCCTATCTGGATATATATGTACACGAAACATGAGATTCTTGGTTTATAAAATTAAACAGCCTCATTGTTCCACAGAGAGACCACTGCATTGTGAAAAATTAACTGCTTAGTGTGGCATATCGTCACATGGAGTGATTGCATGGCCCATGTTTGTTTACGGACACAGTTAATTCACAACGATACCTGTCACTTTAGAAAAACAAATCTGTTCCTGCGCTTTGAGAATGAACAGCAAATATGCAAAATGTCTTGTTCGTGCAAGATTGTGCTACAGCACATACATCTAATATTGTATTAGATTATCTCAATGAAATCTTCGACGACAGGGTACCCAGAAGTGAAGAACTATGGACGATCTTGGCCTGCGCACAGTCCTGATTTGAACCCGTGCGATCTCTGGGGGTACCTCAAGATTTCCATTTACAAACCAAAACCGGTAGACACAAATATGCTTTTCTTGAACATCAAACGGATCAACCTTACATTTAAACTAACAGTTATAGATCTAAAAAAAATCTAAAAACATATTAACAAAAATCTGTGAAGAGTATAAAATAAACGGACCCCTGGAAATTCCCGAGCTTGGACCAAGTGCCTAGGAGAAGTAAGCCCTCTGCTCATACCCGCCTTAAGCTATATAATTATATTGATAAGTTAGACAGAACATACCGTAGTCAAAATAGGCTGTAAGGTATAAAAAGAAGGACTTGACGATTGATTTGAAACAAGCTACATGTAGCCAACAAGAGGACCATGGACAACATCGTTCATCTGAGCACATGGGCTAGATAAACACACAAATCAGCTTAGTATTAAAAAATTACTTGTACAGGTACTTGTGGACAAGACCCCCCTCCCCGATATTTACCGCCGGGGCTTGTTGGATATTTTTTCACAAATTATGTTTATTACACTTATTCATCATGTGTACATAGAAAAAAATCGTGAAACCCCCAAAATAATCGTTTCACAACAAAAAATACCGCACTATACATTAAGAGAGAAAGTTATGTAGTGCTTCTGGGTTTAATGACACGTATTTACATGTATATCATTTTTTTGACCTAAAATGTTGAGTCGCATTGTTTCTACGTATTTCTGTCCTGGTTCCACTCAAAGCATTGAAAATCATAAGGTAAACGCAACGGAAGTACACCAAGAATGTTTCACTTATTACAATAACGTCATAGAGAGTTTTGGCCAGACGTAATATCTCTTTTGGATGTAATCATAATAATTTAGATATTCTCTATTCACTCGAGTTTACTCAGGTGACCTTAAAATATTCAAAAATATTATTTAAAATCCGTTTTAGAAATGGTTCAATGGGTATTAATTATAGATATCTAACGTTTTTCATGCTTTTTTTTTAATTTACGATTCTGATGTTTACGTGTCTAGAAAAAAAGATTTTTCGTAGTTATTTAATTTATATCCTTCATCCAAAGATTAAATATACAGGAGTTTCATCTACTAATTGTGGTCAATATTTTTCAGAAGTTTGAGAACAATCCTCTAAATTAACGTACGATTGACGTGCTGATTGGATATCAAAAGAAAAGCAAGTGACATGCCTATGTAAATCTAAGGATTCTACTTTAGTACTCAAGCCAAGACATTTTGCGAATTTACCAAATTAGGGCACTTCAAATTTTTCTGTGCGACCCAAAATTATAAAGTAACCGCCTCATCAATATATGCTCAAAATGTGCCTTGATGGATTACCTAGATAATCGGTCAGACAACATTAACGTACAGACGGGAGAAAATTATAATAATCCTTACCATCGAAATAGAAATCATGGATTAAAGAACAAGCCAGTTTATTTCCTACAGCAGTTGATTCAATCACATCATGTGCAGTCTTTTGTAAAGCAATGTATTTTAAATGGGAATGGTAGAAGAAAGTAATGGGTTATATACACTGTTCGAGGATCTCCCCATATCAATATGTAAATACCTTTTTTTCTCCCCCGCTTTCGAGAAAGCGAGGGGACATTAAATCTTATTTGTCTGAAGGTCTGTCAGCCTGTCCGTCTGTCATAAAAACATTAACCTTGGTTATATTTAATGAATGAGAAGATAGGGCTTTCATATTATACATGTGTATTGCCTAAGATAAATCAATTATTAATACACAATTATTTGACCCCTTGACCATAAAGTTTGACCTACTTTTTAAAAAATTAAACATTACTTTGAATTGGCCATAATTGGGAGTTGAACTATGTTCAATCTCCCATGGTCATCACGTATTTAACAAAATGAAGGGTCTCCTCACAAGGATTACATGTGAAGTATGAAAGCCTTAGCCCTTACAGTTCAAAAGTTATGGCCAAGGTTAAAGTTTTTTCATAAGTACCGAAATCTCCATGGTCAACAGGTCAAAGTTGTTGGTATCCAATGAAAAGTCTAGCCACAAAGAATACAAATGTGAAATATGAAAGCCCTAGTATCTACCGTTCAGAAGTTATGACAAAAGTAAAAGTTTGGAAATTTTGTGTAAAAGTTGGTCAAACTTTAAGTAAAGGTCAAAAGGTTTTATTTGGTGGTACCTAAAGAAAAGTCCTGTCACTAGGAATAAACATGTAAATATGAAAGTTAAGCTCCACTAAATCAAAAGTTATGAGCAAGGTTGAAGTTTTTGTAAAGTACGGACAGACTGAGAAACGATTGAGAATAAATGTCCCCTCGCTTTCGCGTTTGACCTTGACCTTGGAGATTTACGTACTTATGAAAAAAAGTAACTTTGAGCATAACTTTTGAACGGAATTGGCTGGATTTCCTATACTTCACATATGTTATCCTAGGGCTTTCGTACTTCACATATGTAGTCCTTGTTAGAAGACCTTTCATTAGATACCGAGAACTTTTACCCTTTCATCTTGACCTTGGAGTTTTAACTACTATTTAAAAACTTTAACCTTGGTCATAACTTTTGAACGGTAGATACTAGGGCTTTCATATTTCATGTATGTATTTATGTGGCAAGACCTTTCATTGGATACCAACAACTTTGACCTTTTGACCTTGGAGATTTACTTATTTTTAAATAAAATTATACCTTGGTCATAACTTTGACTGGTAAGGACTAGAGCTCTTATACTGCACATATGTAATCCTTGTGAGAAAATCTTTCTTTGGATACCAAGAACTTTAACCCTTTGACCTTGAGTTTGGAGTTGACTACTTTTAAAAAACTTAAACTTTGGCCATAACTTTTGAACGGTAAGGGTTAGGGTTTTCATCCTTCACATATGTATTACTTGTGACATGACCTTTCTTAAGAAACCAACAACTCAGACCCTTTCACCTTTGTGTTTGACCTACCTTTCAAAAAATTATCCTCGACTATAACTTTTGAACAGGTGGTGCTAGGGATTTTGTATTTTACAATCGTATTTCTTGTGAGCGTTGTCATCTGGAACTACTTGGCATTGTACAGAAGTTAGGGACAGCAAAGCTTCGGGGTCATCAACAACAAACGTGGCAGTCGTACACGCTGATTCCAGAGGAATTTAGGCTCGATCAGAGCTATAGGGATCAGGAATTGAGAGCTCGAGGGGTATTTATGCAGAGGGAGCCTCAAGGGTCTGAGATTCAGAAATCGAAGGGTGTCCATGCGGACAAACCTTAGGGATTATTATAAGACTTAGAAAGAGTACTGCAAGAGGGCATAGTTTCGGGACTTTGTGATTCAGGAATGGAGATAGGAGTACATATAGACTGAGTCTCTGTATGAAATTACAGAGAAATCGGCGGAGAAGTTAGATCTAAAACTGCAGTGTCAGGAGTAGCCAGAGTCGCGGTTCACGTGCGCTAAGAAGCCTGGGGTTATCTCACAACAGAAGTGGCATTATCTGGAGAAGTTTGTTGGTGGGATTGAAGAACTTCAGTGGCAGCTGAGGGATGATAAGCCTCAGATGCAATGGCACCTGGATTAACAGGTACAATCCCGCATGCCTTGAATCCGTTTACAATATTTTCCTCATTGATTCCTGACTCAAAAGCTTTTTTTAAAAGATTCAGGAAACTGCATTGCGGATAAGAGATGGGTACCCCAAAGCGTAACAGACGGACGGACGGACGGAAATACCGATTACTATATACCCTCCTACTTTTCAAGCGGGGGGTATATCAAGAGCAGATTCCTGAATCTTTTCAATAAAGCTTTTGAGTCAGGAATCAATGCATGCGGGATTGTACCTGTTAATCCAGGTGCCATTGCATCTGAGGCTTATCATCCCTCAGCTGCCATTGAAGTTCTTCAATCCCACCAACAAACTTCTCCAGATAATGCCATTTCTGTTGTGAGATAACCCCAGGCTTCTCAGCGCACGTGAACCGCGACTCTGGCTACTCCTGACACTGCAGTTTTGGATCTAACTTCTCCGCCGATTTCTCTATAATTTCATACCGAGACTCAGTCTATATGTACTCCTATCTCCATTCCTGAATCACAAAGTCCCGAAACTATGCCCTCTTGCAGTACTCTTTCTAAGTCTTATAATAATCCCTAAGGTTTGTTCGCATGGACACCCTTCGATTTCTGAATCTCAGACCCTTGAGGCTCCCTCTGCATAAATACCCCTCGAACTCTCAATTCCTGATCCCTATAGTTCTGATCGAGCCTAAATTCCTCTGGAATCAGCGTGTACGACTGCCACCTTTGTTGTTGATGACCCCGAAGCTTTGCTGTCCCTAACTTCTGTACAATGCTAAGTAGTTCCAGATGACAACGCTCACAAGAAATACGATTGTAAAATACAAAATCCCTAGCACCACCTGTTCAAAAGTTATAGTCGAGGATAATTTTTTGAAAGGTAGGTCAAACACAAAGGTGAAAGGGTCTGAGTTGTTGGTTTCTTAAGAAAGGTCATGTCACAAGTAATACATATGTGAAGGATGAAAACCCTAACCCTTACCGTTCAAAAGTTATGGCCAAAGTTTAAGTTTTTTAAAAGTAGTCAACTCCAAACTCAAGGTCAAAGGGTTAAAGTTCTTGGTATCCAAAGAAAGATTTTCTCACAAGGATTACATATGTGCAGTATAAGAGCTCTAGTCCTTACCAGTCAAAGTTATGACCAAGGTATAATTTTATTTAAAAATAAGTAAATCTCCAAGGTCAAAAGGTCAAAGTTGTTGGTATCCAATGAAAGGTCTTGCCACATAAATACATACATGAAATATGAAAGCCCTAGTATCTACCGTTCAAAAGTTATGACCAAGGTTAAAGTTTTTAAATAGTAGTTAAAACTCCAAGGTCAAGATGAAAGGGTAAAAGTTCTCGGTATCTAATGAAAGGTCTTCTAACAAGGACTACATATGTGAAGTACGAAAGCCCTAGGATAACATATGTGAAGTATAGGAAATCCAGCCAATTCCGTTCAAAAGTTATGCTCAAAGTTACTTTTTTTCATAAGTACGTAAATCTCCAAGGTCAAGGTCAAACGCGAAAGCGAGGGGACATTTATTCTCAATCGTTTCTCAGTCAGGGGGGGGGGTCCTGTCCACAAGTACCTGTGTATGTTATTAAGAATCTGTGAAAGTTTCATTAAATTTCCGTCAGTGGTATGAGAGGAGTTGCGGATAAGAGATGGGTACCCCAAAGCGTAACAGACGGACGGACGGACGGAAATACCGACTTTTCAAGCGGGGGGTATAACAAGAGCAGTTTCCTGAATCTTTTAAAAAAAGCTTTTGAGTCAGGAATCAATGAGGAAAATATTGTAAACGGATTCAAGGCATGCGGGATTGTACCTGTTAATCCAGGTGCCATTGCATCTGAGGCTTATCATCCCTCAGCTGCCATTGAAGTTCTTCAATCCCACCAACAAACTTCTCCAGATAATGCCACTTCTGTTGTGAGATAACCCCAGGCTTCTCAGCGCACGTGAACCGCGACTCTGGCTACTCCTGACACTGCAGTTTTGGATCTAACTTCTCCGCCGATTTCTCTGTAATTTCATACAGAGACTCAGTCTATATGTACTCCTATCTCCATTCCTGAATCACAAAGTCCCGAAACTATGCCCTCTTGCAGTACTCTTTCTAAGTCTTATAATAATCCCTAAGGTTTGTCCGCATGGACACCCTTCGATTTCTGAATCTCAGACCCTTGAGGCTCCCTCTGCATAAATACCCCTCGAGCTCTCAATTCCTGATCCCTATAGCTCTGATCGAGCCTAAATTCCTCTGGAATCAGCGTGTACGACTGCCACGTTTGTTGTTGATGACCCCGAAGCTTTGCTGTCCCTAACTTCTGTACAATGCCAAGTAGTTCCAGATGACAACGCTCACAAGAAATACGATTGTAAAATACAAAATCCCTAGCACCACCTGTTCAAAAGTTATAGTCGAGGATAATTTTTTGAAAGGTAGGTCAAACACAAAGGTGAAAGGGTCTGAGTTGTTGGTTTCTTAAGAAAGGTCATGTCACAAGTAATACATATGTGAAGGATGAAAACCCTAACCCTTACCGTTCAAAAGTTATGGCCAAAGTTTAAGTTTTTTAAAAGTAGTCAACTCCAAACTTAAGGTCAAAGGGTTAAAGTTCTTGGTATCCAAAGAAAGGTTTTACATATGTGCAGTATAAGAGCTCTAGTCCTTACCGTTCAAAGTTATGACCAAGGTATAAGTTTTTTTAAAAGTACGTAAATCTCCAAGGTCAAAAGGTCAAAGTTGTTGGTATCCAATGAAAGGTCTTGCCACAAAAATACATACATGAAATATGAAAGCCCTAGTATCTACCGTTCAAAAGTTATGACCAAGGTTAAAGTTTTTAAATAGTAGTTAAAACTCCAAGGTCAAGATGAAAGGGTAAAAGTTCTCGGTATCCAATGAAAGGTCTTCTAACAAGGACTACATATGTGAAGTACGAAAGCCCTAGGATAACATATGTGAAGTATAGGAAATCCAGCCAATTCCGTTCAAAAGTTATGCTCAAAGTTACTTTTTTTCATAAGTACGTAAATCTCCAAGGTCAAGGTCAAACGCGAAAGCGAGGGGACATTTATTCTCATTCGTTTCTCGGTCTGTCCGTACGTCACAAAAACTTCAACCTTGCTCATAACTTTTGATTTAGTGGAGCTTTAACTTTCATATTTACATGTTTATTCCTAGTGACAGGACCTTTCTTAAGGTACCACCAAATAAAACCTTTTGACCTTTACTTAAAGTTTGACCAACTTTTACACAAAATTTCCAAACTTTTACTTTGGTCATAACTTTTGAACGGTAGATACTAGGGCTTTCATATTTCACATTTGTATTCTTTGTGGCTAGACTTTTCATTGGATACCAACAACTTTGACCTGTTGACCATGGAGATTTCGGTACTTATAAAAAAACTTTAACCTTGGCCATAACTTTTGAACTGTAAGGGCTAAGGCTTTCATACTTCACATGTAATCCTTGTGAGGAGACCCTTCATTGGATACCAACAACTTTGACCTTGGAGATTGACCTACTTTTTAAGAACTTAAACCTTGGTCATAACTTTTAAACGGTTCGGACAAGGGCTTTCACGTATGTAATACGTACTTGTGGTAAGATCTTTCTTAGGAATCTACCAAATTATATTTATTACGCATTTAACAAGAAAAGTTGAATCTACTTTGCCTTAGGGGGTTATCAGGTTCACCTACTTATTATTTTTGATTGACAAGAGATGGGGCTTTCATACCTGACATGTGCTTTACCTATGACAAGATTTGACACAATATGTCATTAAAAATGACATCCCATCCACAAAGACACCGAAATTAAGCGGGGGATCACAATTTTCTAAATTTGCTTGTTTTTTATTAATTACGCGCATTCAAAACAAAAACACCTTTATTACCTAACCCCACTTTCCTTAATCACCATAGAATTATGACAGTTTAGCAGCGATCGTTACCCCTATCGTTATCGAATAACAACTACCCAAATTAATTATATTCATTCACTCTTACATAAGTATGATCTTTATAGTTTATATTACAGACTGAACAATGAGCCCGCACACATCCTCTGAACAATTTATTGCGACCGATAATGGATGACTTCAAACGCTGTGATGAGGTTGTCTCTATCATACCAAAGAATTAAGTAACTTTTGGTCTTGCATAAGCCAGAAGTATTAAAGTAAGTCTCGTTTACAGTATATATCATATGAGATACGACTCCTTTCGAAAACTGCAGTGGATCGTTTACAGTTCTGTATTATACTCAGGTGATTGACAAGGATCGTTTGTCCTTTATTATCAGCATATAGTGAGTATACGACTGTGTTTGTTTGAGTATCTTGTTATTTAAAGTGGGTGGGTATATAGTAATCGGGATGTACGTCTGTCCCTCTCACCTTGTCTCTTATCTCTTCTCTTATCCGCAACTCCTCTTATACCACTGAATGAAATTTAATGAAACTTTAACAGAATTTTGTTACATTGTGCCATTGTGCACCTCTTATTTTTCTTCTCAATTAGACACATATATCGGGTTTCCCAAAGCAAAGCATGGACACGGCCATTGTTTCTATGATATTGAAGGGTAACAATCTTTTATTTTTGTATACGTTTGAAGCAGAATTTGTGCAAAATCTTATCCGTGAAAAGGAGAAAACACTTACTGTGGCCTTCAACTCGAAATTTATGACCTGTTCACACGGAGAGTTAAATTCGAATTAGATGTAAGTTTACTGCAAATTAGCTTCGCTTAGCGTTCACACGGGGAATATAATGCGAATAAGTTTAATTCGAATTAATTAACTACGCAGTAAATTACTTTGCATTATCTCCGTGTGAACGCTAAGCGAAGCAAATTCGAATTAAATTTTTTGGCATACGTAATGGCAAAATTTAGTCTAATGCGTCATGTCGGTGGTCAGTTTTAACTACTTGAGCTATTTTTTAGTGAAAAACTAAGAAAAAATGTGTTACAATGTAATCACTTACATGTGTGTACAGACACTGTGACATTATGTCAAATGCATCTGCTTCTGCATAAGGTGACGTGATTTGCAAATGACATAATAAAATTTTAATTCGCATTAGTTTACTTCGCTTTAGCTGTCGTGTGAACGCAATTTAATTCGCATTAGTTTACTTCGCATTAATTTACTGCGGATTAAACTTGTCGTGTGAACAAGACATAAGATATATCGACAACTTATTCTCAATTAACAATTAAGGGTAATTTCCATTCTTATAACGATACGAATAATCCTGGTGAGCTTTAGATAAAAGATAAGAAGCCCAAGGGCCTTATATATATAGGTCACCTGAGTATCATGTAACAATTTTCCAACAATTAAATTTGATTCGTGTTTTAAACCAGAGGCCATGAAATAATTCACAATTTTGAAAGAGGCACCATTGCTTATCATAACTGTACACTTAGCATGCTTACTTAATACCCAGAGGTAAATCAGAGTAACAAAGGGATATGCATTTCCACTTTATTACCAGTTGTGCACCCCATGCCACAGGAACCACTGACCTTGGGGCCACACATTTCAAAATTTTATCATAAATTTTATTTCATCATAAATTGTTGATTATCACCAAAGTGCAGATTTCAAAGCATTCATTTATTTTCAGACTATGTAACCCCCCCCCC
>PRKT01000307.1:468225-479824 GCA_003671525.1 Saccostrea glomerata | reverse complement strand
AGAAGCTGAAAATGTTCAAATGTTAACGAACGACGATGGACGAAAACGGACAGCAATAGGTCACCTGAGTTTTTGAAGTTCCGTGTTTGCTCTGCTCCTATTTTGTATTGTTTAATGGACTTTAGATCTGGATATCTGTCGTTATCTCTATATTTTTCGTCCGCAACTCCTCCAACATCACTGAATAAGATTTAATGATACCTTCAGATTCTTTATTACATATATTTTAATTGTGCGCCTTTTATATATTCTACTTTTAGATCTGACATTTTTTTTCGCGCGTCTCCACGAGCAAAGCATGGACTTTGCCATTATGATCTTATCGGAGGCGGGGTATCATCTAGTGTCCTCAGTGCTCACAGTACCTCTTGTTTTATAAAAGAATGAGTAACAGACACCTGTCTGTGTCTGAGATCTTAAAAAATCCTTTTAAAAAAGAAAATTTTTATTAATTTAAACTGAGAAAGAAATGTATTTCTGTTTTTAGTACTTTAACACCCTTAATTTTTGAAAAGATTTCTTTCAGAATTATAATCTTACCATTGTCCATTGCGGAGAACAGATTATTCCTAGTTTTCACTATTTATGATGTTTAAGTTCATGACTGATTTAATATCACAAGAATTGATGGAAAAGAACAAGTAGAGAGATTTGGATTGAGCACCAGTTCTAATGACTTGAGAGCCACTCATCTAAGATATACAAATAAAATGCTCAGGGAATTACAGAGCTTAGGAAATTGCTTTTTGACAAAAATCGTTTTAGAAATTCGAATGATGACAAGAATGAAATTCTCATGTAAATCATGTCTAAAAGACATTGTTAAACATTCGTTTTGATGCCATTGTTTTGAATGGTACTAAATCTCATAGCAATTAGAGAAATGTTAATCCATCATAACCTTCGTTATTGAATAAAAAAAAAAAGAAAAGGGAAGACAGTTAGGTCCAAACTACTACAAGCAGTTCTTGAAATTATAAATACTTGAGGTACTGTGAGCAATGAGCTCACTAAATGATACCCCCCGCCTCCCATATGGTCATAACTGATGACAAAGTCCATGTTTTGCTGTGGCCGGAAAACCCAAAATATGTGTCGGATCAATAAGTAAAATAGGAGGTGCACAATGGCAATATGTAATAAAGATTCTGTGAAAGTTTCAGTAAATTTCACTCAGTGGTATATGAGGAGTTGCGGATAAGAGATGGGTACCCTAAAGCGTAACAGACGGACGGACATACCGATTACAGTATACCCTCCCACTTTTCAAGCGGGGGTTATAATAACAGGTACATGTGAATGTTGCCGGTCAAAAGAACACGCAGCTAGAGTCACGTTAATTTCTTAATTCTAAAAAGTAAACTAGAGGTACTGTTAGCAATGAGCTCACTAAATAATACCCCCGTCTCCATATGAATATAATGGCAGCGTCCATGTTTTGCTCTGGAAAATCAAAAATATATGTCAGATTAAAAAGTAAAATAGGAGGTGCACAATGGCAATATGTAATTAAGAATCTGTGAAAGTTTCATTAAATTTCCTTCAGTGGTATGAGAGGAGTTGCGGATAAGAAATGGGTACCCCAAAGCGTAACAGACGGACGGACGTACAGACGGACGGAAATACCGATTACTATATACCCTCCCACTTTTCAAGCGGGGGGTATAATAAAAGTTATCAATAACATTTCTGTCGATATGATCAGCACGAGGTCTTCTATGTCAATTAAGTATTTTTCTGGAATTCAGCTTGAAACCATATCCAAAATACTCCTGATACCTATACAATATTTGACATTATTTAAAAGAAGAGGCCAAGAACATATTTACAAATAAAGTTTTCTGAAAGATTGTAGGCAATCCGGATAAATTGTCTTTGTCTGATATGGGGAAAAAACTCCCATATTCATGACTGGTTATCTTAATTTTTCATTGGACATGACAGTTTAAAATATAAATTTTCATCTTGTTTACCTACAATAATATGCCCGAAACCCCTTATTTGACCAAGCTAAAGTTATAAAGCATCATGAAGAAATTTATTTCTTAAATTTGATATTTCTGTAGGCACCTTTCATTTATTAGATCTGAACTTTAATGTATGTCACTCGTGAGAAGTTTGTTTTAGATAAGAACTCATATCGTACAACTCAAAATCGCATTAAAAAAATAGGGGGGGGGGCAGTGTGCATCTTATTGAGCAACGGTTCAATTAGGTTGACATGTTTGTACTTAAATTAATATAACTCTTTGGTTAATCATTTTAATCTATATCCTATTTAATCAGGAGTGATTATAGCAATAATTTATTATTGATCAAAGCATGAACATAAATGCGCAAAAATTATTTTGTGACCTTTTTGCACTAAAAGTAGCATATTTGGGGTATACAAAATCTAAATAGACAATAAAACATCTATATCCTATTTAATCAGGAGTAATTATAGCGATAATTTATTATTGATCAAAGCATGAACATTAATGCGCAAAAATTAGTTTGTGACCTTTTTTGCACTAAAAGTAGCATATTTGGGGTATACAAAATCTAAATAGACAATAAAACATTTTCTTGTATCAAGCTTTTTATGACTTTAGTGCTGAACGGTTGGAAGTATGGTGTTATAAAATTATCATGTAAATTTTAATATATTGGTCAAAATGCGCGATTTTCAGTCAAAAAAGTGAAAATTTTATCGTGACTTTTTAAATATATCTTCATTTCTTTGTAAAGTCTGTTGAGTGAATATGTAAAATTTGTTCTAGAAATATAAAAAGAGACCTATATTTCATATTCCTAGCATGTCAAATGGAGAATATTCTTGAAGTAATTACATGTGGGCTAAAGTTCCAAGATATTAAAAATTTAACAATGTGTAGATTTGAAGAATTTTCTTCTAAAAATCCTTCCACCATAAGAAATAGTACCCCATAAATCTTCTTAATATTATATATTTGTGAGCAATTTCATAATCGAATGTTGAATATGTGCACTGTTAAATTTAAATGTTATGAAAATTGAATTATAATATATAGTTTCAAAGTTAAAGGTTCGGACTGAACTCGTCCAAAAGGCTGACGAGTAAAATACCTTAAATGACAGAGAAGTGGATTTGAAATCTATTTGTTTACAAAATTGTTTCTGAGGACATGGTCTCAAATGATCACTTGAAAACAGGATAAATGGGCATAATTGCTGGAACCTGAGTTTTAGTCTAGATTCCAGGAGCGTAAGAGAGCGGAAATCGGAAATATACACTCCTGAGCCTCATAAACGAGAAAACCTAAATAATTTGGAATTTTTTCCGTTTACTTTTTCACAATTTGAAAAAAAAGAACAAGATGTCTATGGAAAAATGCTCACTAGTAATACATTCGCTTTGATACCTGAAAATACCTTCTCATGTTGAGATTGAATACGTAAAAAAATAAACCCCGCAATGGGCATGGCTATACAAAGAGGATGCTTTTTTAAAGTAACTGATATGAAGTATCTGCGATGAGTAGTTGCCAAGAAAATTGACTTCAACGAAAATTTGGTAAGGGCAGACGCACGGATATACAGGAAGTTGATGTCAGATTTGCACCTACTGCAACACGGGACCTCGGTTTATACGGTCTCATCCGAAGGACCACTCTTCATGTCCAACAATGGGTTTCGAACCCACGACGATGAAATAAAGCATTTGAAACTTTGCAACAGCAATAAAATAAAATTGATCAGTGATTTAGTCATATCTTGGTGAGATTATTGAAATCAGATCGTAACTGCTGCAGGAGGAGTAGCAGTTTGATATCAAGGAAATTTCTATTTTTAGTAGTGGTAACCATTACACCACCGTTCATTGAAATCCAAAACCGATGTACAAAATAATGTATCTTAATAAGTGAAGTGTATTTGTGTGCTAAGTTATATTGAAATCTGACAAAAACTGTAGGAGTAGTATAATGAAAAGATTATAAACCTAATTTGCCACAAAGTATCCTTGGCTTAAGTGGATTCAAGTTTGTTCAAATGAAGGGGACACACCCTCTTTCAAGAGGAGATAATTATAAATAAGTGAAAAATTAATAGCAATTATAAATAAGTGAAAAATTAATAGCATTCTTAAAATATCTTCTCAAGAACCATTGGGACTGTAAAGATGAAACTCGGGTTGAATCATTCTCAGGTTGCGTACATTTAAGAAATAAACAACAATGTTAAAAAGTTCTCTGGGAAATGAACTTTTAGTTGGTCACATGATCAAATCCTGTGAAGCCCGAAGGGCTTCCCAGTAGATTTGATCTCGTACCAACTAAAAGTTCATTTACCAGTGAACTTTTTAACATTGTTGTTTACTACTTATATTTACATTTGAAACGAATACATTTCGAGTTAAATTTATTTATTACACGAACGGGCCAACGCATTGCTATGTAGTGACGCGCAATAACCTAGAAGTTGTTTGGTAAAAATATCACATCGCTCTGTGATCCGGTCGCGCTATGCCCTCTGACCCCCAAATGAAATTCACACAGAATTGAACGTATTTTCTCTTCAATAGGTTCATGTAAGAAAGATATTTTGCAAATGTAAATATTAAAGTTTGTTCAAATCATGACCCTCGGGGGTAGGGTGGGACCACAATGGCCAGTCAAAGTTTTACATATGAATATATAGGAAAAATCTTTTAAAATCTTCTTCTCAAGATCCATTGGGACAGGAAAGATGAAACTTATGTTGAATCATCCTCATGTAGTATACATTCAAGTTTGTTCAAATCATGACCCCGGGGTAGGATGGGGCCACAATGGCCGATCAAATTTTTACATAGGAATATATAGAAAAAATCTTCTTCTCAAGAACCATCGGGACACGAAAGATAAAACTCATGTTGAATCATCTTCAGTGAGTGTATATTCAAGTTTGTTCAAATCATGACCCCAGGAGGTCAATGAACAATCAAAGTTATACATAGGAATATATAGGAAAAATTTTCTTCTTAAGAACCATTGGGACAGGAAAGATGAATTAATGTTTAATCATCCTCAGTTGGTGTACGTTCAAGTTTGTTCAAATCATGACCCCCGGGGGTAGGGTGGGCCACAATTGACAATCAAAGTTATACATATGAATATAAAGGAAAATTCTTTTAAAATCTTCTTCTCAAGAACCATTTGGACAGGAAAGATAAAATTATGTTTCATCATCCTTAGTTAGTGTACATTCAAGTTCGTTCAAATCATGACCCCTGGTGGGCCACAACGGCTGGTCAGAGTTTTAGATAGGAATATAGGGAAATCTTTAAATAAATTTTTTTCTGAAGTACTGCAAAGCCATGATTATTGATATTTATGTGGAAGCATCCCCAGGTAGCGTGGATTCTTGTTTGTTCAAATCATAGCCTCCAGGGATAGGGTGGGGCCACAATTGGGGTAGAGAGGGAAACAATGGGGAGTCAAATTTAAATTAAAAAGTAATATATAGAAACAAAATGTTAAAAAAACAATCTTAAAAAATCTTTTTCTCAAGAACTTTCTCAAGAAGTTATATGCAGTATTGATATGGAGGAATTAATACTCGAGTAGTATTAGAATTCAAGCCCCCCACCCCCCCTTCAGAAAGCTTTTCAATTCGGATCTGATTTGTGCTTTTTCCCTGCTAAGGTGAGCGATGTGGCCTCTGGGCCTCTTGTTTTTCTACCCGAAATCACTGAGGAGTTCAACTTATCCTGTTCATTCTCATTGTTGACATCCTTTCGTTTAAGCGCATCTGACAACTTTCTTCTACGTCGTTTTACTCAAATCAATAATATCATTATAGTAGTCCAATATTTAGTTGTGGTTTACGAGTCAAAACTAAACTCTATTAGCTCTCTGCCTGGAATAAACCATGCTGACCGTAAAAAAATGATCCATGCTATTGCATTAGATACACTGCTGCGAGCAAGCTTAGTGCACAAATTAAGGAGATGCTTGTTTACGAAATTACATACATTCATGGGAATAAATCAAAAAGCACTATAATTGTTGACTTCGAAGCTTTCACGACGAGATTTAGGCACGAGCATTGTCATGCAAAATCGTTGTTCATTTCATTCTAAAGAGAGATCCGTTATGTGCGTGATGTTTCGCATACGACCAAAATATGTTATATCTGCAAGTTTGGGGCAAATGCTAGTCATTTAGGAATGGATAATGGCAGTTTGGAAAATTGAATAAATGAACACAACACGTAAGGGTTTCTCCTTTAATTCGGCGCCATCATGGCATAAAACAAATTTTACATCCCATTCCCGAAGGACCTCTGTGTAATTTAAGGCTCCAAGTTTTGACATTTTTTTTCCACCTCAAGTTAATCCCATTCCCGAAGGACCTCTGTGTAATTTAAGGCTCCAAGTTTTGACATTTTTTTTCCACCTCAAGTTATACACATCTAGTCTCGTTATAAATTTTCATATACACAGAAGATTAATTAGTTTATCATGCTCAATGCTGAGAAAAGATAACCTCCCAAAACAAATTAGTGTGGTATTTGACTCTGTTGTGATAAAATCAATATAACAAAGATAATTTAATCATTTCTTCACAATTATTTCTTTATCATTAGGTCTCTCTTCAACTCTTACTTTTCCACTGTTAATACTCTCAGTTTTGGACAAACATATTACTTATATGAATATATACGTCTTTCAATTATATATTTATTCAATTCAATTTGTAAAAGATAAAAACCTTTTCCAAATATACCGCAAGGGGTAAAAGTCTTCTGTGTGTTTAACGTGTTTCTTTATCACAGGTGGTAAATAAGCATTATAATCATTCAAACTTGCGTGACGTAACAAGGGCTTAAGAGGTAAATGCGTTTTCCGGAATCCTGAAATGTGCCTGTCAAGGTTGTCTAGGTTACCCTTGTTTGAAATGTGAAATATGGTGAGATCAGGTGCCATGGAGTAGTGAGCATCACCTGCCGGCCAGTTGAACCCGCCGTTAACTCCTTGTTATGATCAGGAAAAATGAAAGAATTGTAGGCAATGCACTGAGTAAACGATGGACCAACAATTCATATAGAAAGAAAAGTCAGTGAGCATTCGACTCATTTATAGGCTGTCCCTGCTGACAAGGTCATTGTAACGGAAGTTGATCGAAAAGTTGGAAGTAATCATGATTTTCATAAAGCTTGGTAGTTATGTTACCATTTAGTCTTTTATTGTAAAATATGGAGTAAGACTCCATGGTGTCTTGTAGTTGAAGCTCACTTGGATAATCGAGTCCACATATGAATGGAATTAATTATTGTTAATTGATTATACATTGTCACAAGTAGGTTCTTTATCGTGCCAGCACCTATTGCGACAATGGACCTCGATTTATATGGTCTCATCCAAAGGACCAGGCTCCACGTTCCCCAGAGAGATTCGAACCCGCGACGTTTAAGAATTACTCCTTACTTCGAGACTCTAGAGCAGAAGATCTTACCACTGCACCACGTGAGCGACTTTCTCGAAAAGATGCGAATGTTATGACAGTAAAGAATATGTTAGGGGGGGGGGGGGGGGGGGGGCGAATCGCTGTTTTCGCGCCAAATGTCACTAGTGAGCTATCTTCGCGTCCTTTCTTGGATTGTTCTACTGTATGAATGGGTGTGCTAGCTTCCACGGAATTACATAAAGTCTGTCCTTTTCAGGTGTTTCCACCCTCACAATTTTAATGGTTCAAAGTACAAAAACTGCATTTAATTTCATTTAAATTTTCCAGTTATTGCAAAAAATGTACTAGGTCATGATATTTAAGATACGAAACATAAATAAACACAAGTGTATGTCAACATAAAAAATCGCAAATTTTTTAGCTCATAAACTTTAGTTTATTAGCCTTAATTTTACGACACATCTAGATGATTATGTGGTGAGTATTATCCACCCAGCAAGAATTCCTTTGTTTACTACCTGCCATGACAGTAGAAGGGTCAAAGAAGAATCGTTATACAAATACATTTTCATACTCAGACATTTGATAGCAGGGGATGTATCACTCAACCCCGCCCCGATAAAGTTTCCATGCATAATTTGCAGTAAGCAAACAAGACGAAATCAACATCTTTTAACATGTGTAAATTGTAAACAAAGATGCCATGTTAAATGTACTGCAATCGAAGAAATGATAACAATAAACGACGTCTTGCATGGTCATGTAGTAAATGTATATTAGAGATCAAATCGAACACGTCTACTACCACAGATGACCTAGAAAGTGTTAACGACGCATCATACAATATATTTGATCAGCTGTGTGAAACTAGGTCACGAAATATGTGTGCCTACCTGAACATAAACAGTCTCCGTTTTAAGTTTAAATATATTAAAGAACTGCTGACAAACAACACCGTAGACTTATTATTCCTAAGTGAGACTAAAATAGATTCTTCATTTCCCGATGCTCGTTTCTCAGGGACAATTATCACATGTGGCGTGCGGACCGAAATTCCTCTGGAGGAGGTATCATAGCTTATCTCAGATCCGATATCGCCGGAACCCGCGGACCCGAATTGGAGGCGGATGAAATAGAATCCATAGGAGTTGAAATCTTAATAAAAAGTGAGACTAAAATAGATTCTTCATTTCCCGATGCTCGTTTCTCAGGGACAATTATCACATGTGGCGTGCGGACCGAAATTCCTCTGGAGGAGGTATCATAGCTTACCTCAGATCCGATATCGCCGGAACCCGCGGACCCGAATTGGAGGCGGATGAAATAAATTCATAGGAGTTGAAATCTTAATAAACTCTACTAAAGCATTTTTCTAGGTTGTTACAAACCACCATGTATGAAAGACAACAATTTTGTAAATGATTCTATGTCAACACTTGACAAAATATCAGTCAAATATGATACTTTTTATGCTGGGAGATTTGAATTTTGATTTAGCAGATGGTGACAAATGTAAACCTTTATTGGATATCTATGATATATTTGATTTAGAAAATGTTATAAAAGGCAAAACATGTTTTACCAAGCAAGGCAATGCCTCTCAGATTGATGTTGTTTTAACGAATAATACCCAAATCATAGCAAATCATTGTAATGTTAATTGTGGAATAAGTGATGTTCACAACATTATTGCAGTGCAGTTGAAAACGGAAACTGTGTTAAAAACTCCCAAATACAGAAATTACAGAAGCTTCAAGAGCTTAAATATAATGGATTTATATACGAAAGACATAAGATCTATTGAAGAATCTTACTCTGGTGTTTTACAAGGTGACCCAAACACTGTTTTAAATAATTTTCACAATGATCTTACTCGAGTAATCGACAAACACATTCCAATGGACGACAAACACATTCCAATGGAAAGAAGAAAAATACTGGGAAAACCAGCTCCCTTCATGAATAAGAGGTTGAAAGGTGTAATTTTTAGGAAACGACAAATTACTTGGTGTTACTATAGATTTTGAGCTTAAGTTTAGCTCTCATATTTCAAACATTTGTAAAAAAGCTTCACAACAATTAAATGAACTGAAAAGAATAGGGGTACACCTGACCAAATTAGGAAAACTAACCATTTATCATACATTTATCATGTCAAACTTCAACTACTGTCCATTAGTTTGGCATTTTTGTGGTGAACGAGAAACAAGAAAAATGGAAAAAATACAGGGAAGAGCACTGCGGTTTGTTTATGATGACTACAAAAATTTATATAGATATCTTCTGGACAAATCAAAATTACCATGTCTCAAACTCAGGCGTATTAGAACAATGGCCATCGAATGTTTTAAGATTTTAAACAAGCAAAGCCCGTCTTACTTGCACGATTTTATTCATATTAAAGAAACCCATTATTCTTTTAGATACACGAAAACTGCTGTTTTACCAAAAACAAGAACAACAGCATATGGGTTGAAGTCTTTTAGATGAGTATGCAAAACTTTGGAATTCTTTACCAGAACCTTTTAGAAATATTTCTACTTTTAACCAGTTTAAATCCAACATAAATAGTTGGTACGGAAATTGTTGTAATTGCTGTGCCTGTTTGCTAATTTGCTAATTTTATTTTAGAAACTAGTAAACAGGGTTTAAGTTATTTTCGGTTTGTCAGTTTTAATGTGGTGAATACTATGTCATTGTAAAGCACCACGGAGGAATAGTGATATTTTAGTAGTGAGATTTAATTTTTAAAGACTGTTTCTTGTTTATTATGTATGATTGTTGTATTTTATGTAAAATTATTATGTAGTCGGAAAAAAGCTCTTCAGAGCTAATGTTCTTTGTTGATGTACCCGACTTTAAATAAATATTATCTTCTCTTATCTTTTTGTAGACACTTGTTTCAGGGATAAATTTAAACCCAAAGTATAATAATAACACAAATGCAAGGTATCTAACTCCGATTTACACCGAGTACTCCCCTCCCTTAGAATCGCGCTCATTTACACTTTTAGAGTAAAGGCAGTGGCAAACTGTTTATACCTTTGTCATCTAATTTATCTACAAAATCATATATGGCTTGTTTGTTTTTGTTTTCTGAATCTCCGTAAACAGCGTCAGAACTCGACTCGCCGAGTAGAAAAGTCGAAAACCATAAAACGGTATGTGCTAATCTCGGGCAAAGATAAAAAATTAAAGAATGCCTGGGTTTAAAAATTCAATTCCACATTTTAGATATTGCATTGAATAAATAAAATTTCTTGTTGTCTTATTTCCATAAACACACTGCGATGCTTTTCCGATGCAATTTTAGAAACACATTTTTAGCCAATCAAATTCGAGATCTAATCCTTTGCCTGAGACTAGAACATACCATTCTTTGATTGAGTTTCACTTTCCACTCGGCAAGCAGAGTTTTGAAGCTGATTACGGAGATAAAAGAAAATAAAAAGCATTTCAGATATGGTTGTGTAGATAAATTATCGTAGAAGACATAGGTATAAACAGTTTTCCCGTGCATTTCCTCTGAAAGTGTAAATGAGTGCGATTCTAAGGGAGGGGGACCCGTACGGACCCGTACTCGGTGTAAATCGGAGTTAGACACCTTGTGTTATTATTATACTATGGGTCAAAAATTTATTACAGAAACAAGTGACACATCTGTGAACAGTATTATGAAAAATATACAAACACTGGTCTTAATTCATAATTCTGATTACACCAATTGTAAAGCATTTCTCCAAAAGATATTTTTTTTTATTAGGTATGAATTTAAACTACTTACAGTTGTTTGCAAAAAACCTATGACATCATAGAGGGTGGAATTACCTTAACCTCCTTCTAATGCTTCAGAAATTTTGTATACAAGTTTCATCTCATTTTCTTATACAACATATCGTATATATCAGTATATGAACATGTAACACTTAAGAAATAATTTAATTTTCTAACTTGTTTCCCCATTCCGCGGTTAGTTTATTCCATAAATGGACTAGTCAAATAATAATTAACAACGCAGTTCAAGTCATGGTCTCCAGAAATCGATGCATGATCTATTATATGTCTCTATTCAGATGCACAAATAATTTAAAAAAAAAAAACAGTGCAAAATCTTGGGTTCTTCTTTCCAAAAAAGGCCTAAATTTACTTATTTCATTCTCAATATATGATAGTGGCACCCCCCCCCCCCC
>PRKT01000307.1:401791-460438 GCA_003671525.1 Saccostrea glomerata | reverse complement strand
CAGGTTCGAGAATCTGTGTCAAAACTCATGGAACAAATGCTCACTGGATCCATATCAAAATATCACTTTAACATAGAACATTCTATTTACTCAGGGAGTTGTTGACTTTTAAAGCATCATACCAATGACTTTTCATACCAATTTTGCATAGATCAGTTTTTCCAAGGAGGGGTCCTGCCATCCAAAGCCACTTTTAGTAAAATTCACTGTTATCTTAGGACTTTCAGTAGGGCGGGATATTCTTGATGTTATGTATTTAGCCTCTAAAATTTACACAGCTTTCATTCATCGTTGAAATATATGTGGCCGGGATAGAAATTCAGGACATATAAGAAAGTAAGATTACCGGTAAGTTTTCTAATGATTGTCAACAATGATTAAAAGAACCTGATGTTATTAATTTTTTAACCAATGAAAATTTATTTGCCATTTGAAAGACACTAGTGCCAAGAATACTACGTCTTACTTAAAATCCAAGGATGGCAGAGAATAATTGTACTGCTAGGTTAAGTATGTACATTTAATAATTCTGCAATGTCCATGGGAACACACACACTCACCACTAGATCCGCCATGAAAATTTCACATCTTATAGAAATTATACTATGGAAACGAGAAAATAAATATAAGTGCTGACAAAAATTATTGTGTTAGGGTGATTTTGACAGCTCCGTCAGAGTACATAAAACAACTATTTTTTTATTGTTTGACTTACTTAACCGTTTTAATTATGAACTCTTTCATATATTTATAAAACCTTATTGATTTTAAAAATACATAAATTACTTCACATTTTACCAATTAAATGACAGCTTTAGTAATGATGCTCTCAATGCAATTCTAGTCATCAACTATGGAGCTTGAATTTATTAAACGAATTTGAGTAATGTACGGAAAACCTCGATCATTCAGTGCTAGAGTGTCCCTAGCTTAAGAAGGCCAAGGGGATCTCTGCCTTCCAAGGATATGATCGCCTGTAAGCACGGTGTTTTAAACAAACAAACATTACAAAGTGGAAACACTGAACATATTCATCTCCGCGTACATTAATTTGATCTATTTTATATGGTATATGTCTATATGAATAAAAACATGATAAACAACGTTGAACCTTACTTGGACAGGTCCGAGCATTTCCTGAGATCAGAAACCAGAACCCCCCCCCCCCCCGGTTCCGACGCCTGTTTGCCGTCTTTGTCATAATAATTTTAATAATATAACAATAAAAATCTGGGGTATGACAAAAAAGACGTAATGTAGATTGATTTATATATTTTTTAATAGAATTAAATCATTACATGTAGACAAAACCCTTACTTTACAGATTTTGAGATAAAAAGTATTTTTCCTGTACTTTTCAGACCAAAATGGCAAAAAAAACGTTCTGCAAATCGGAACATTTTGCGGTATAAGCACGAATCCCTGGTTAAGGCTGTAGACGAATTTAAGAACGTTGTGCTTTCTGAAAAACTTGACCAGCTTCCCAGGTCAACCATCTCGGACAAATATCGGATCGGAGTGACCTTGAAACAATCAATGGACGTCAGCCTGCACTTCCAAATTTCATTGAAGAAAGGGTGGTGGGAAACGTCATCGAGGCGTCTAAAAGAGAAATGGGGATTTCCCGTAGACTACTCTTTCAGAGGACAGGAATCCTCTGTCAGAGGATGAAAGTTGCGGCTTTTAAAAATTGGGCTCCAGGTCGGAGGTGGTGGGATGGTCTGAAGAAAAGACACCCAGAAGTAACCATTAGAAAACCCGAGAAGCTTGGCAATTCCCGTGCTCGTATGCTCAATCCCACAGTAGTCAATAAGTACATGAATGATTTGGGGAACATCATTTCAAATCTCAATTTGAATAATAAACCACACAAGATATGGAATTGTGATGAAACTGGGAAACAGTTTCAGCACACACCTGCTAAGGTGATCTCAGAAAAGGGTGCCAGAAATATAATGTAGTAGGCCGTGTTTCTGAAAACAGAACTAACAAAACCATAATGGTATGTGTCAATGGCACAGGAAGGAAAATGCCCCCTATGATCATTGTGAAGGGCAAAACCTCCGCCACCCTATATGGTCTTAATGTTAACGATGCCCCACCTTACACAGTAATTTCTTATAAAAAAAAACGGGTGGATGACAGAGGAGCTCGTGGAAAGGTGTTTCTAAAAAAACTGTAGACCGGAGCGGCCCCAAAGCTGAATTCTAGATGGCCACTCGTCTCACGAGACACTTCGTCTTTTAGAGTTGGCCATATTAAACAGCATTTAATAAAATGTCCAACTTTTCCGCACTTCCGACATTCCTTATTCCGAGCAGGACATGATACGTCCTTTGCAAAATGCCCCTCTCGTCCACAACGAAAACACTTCTTGTCCTGAAATCTGTGTTTCTGTTTGTCAGTTTTTTCATGATGTCCCTGTAACAGAGACAATTTTGTGCCTCTGCTGGGGATCGAACCCGGAACCTCTGGCATGCCAGTCCAGTGCTCTACCGATTGAGCTAAAGGGTTAACCCACTAGCCCAAGCTAGTAGGATGCCATGTATCTTACACTACCACATTGTCCCCCTCCAGAGAATGAGATGTCCTCATCTCTTTTGGAGTGCCGACACCTGTGGGGCGAGGTTCTGGGGGCAATTACTTTCACCCGCCAGAGAACACCCGTGTCCCAACGTGGGCGCCATTTGTAGACGTTGGTTTTAATCACAACGAGAGTAAGATGGGTTCTATATCACCAATGTATTTATTCAGGTCATGTTGTTTACAAACAAACAAAAGGTTCTGTAAATAAAATATTTAACAAATAATTCACAGACAAACACACATACACAAACATATCATAAAACACTGAATATTCTGCTCAAGGAAATAATTCCATTTTCCTTATAACTTTTAAAGATCATAAATATCTTTTCATGCATTATATTATATGCAAATTCATCATCATAAAATACTTTACTTTTCAGTATAAACATTTCCATTCATTGTATCCAAATGAAATTCTATTTACAACACAAATAGACATCACAATATACACAAACTTCACTAGACACAAATCTTACCAAAATATATGGTATATGAACCTGATCTGTATATGGGGTATTCCCTTCTCAGTCAGTCATAGCTATAATAAATTATCACAAAGTAAGTCTGACTGATTATTGACAAAATATATAAAACTCATGAAAAATAACTCTTTACTCAAATCTCATTCACATAACTTTCACACTGCATGCTCAAAATTAATAATGTTAAAAATGTTAATAAACTGACCTGTTTAGTATATTGTCCAATGTCCATAAGGTCTAATTCAGAATAGTCAAAACTGTAGAAATCAATAAATTATTCTAGAGTCAGTTAACACACTGCTCAATTCAAGGATCTTTTTGAAAGTGTCTAAAAATACTTCAGTAGTAAAGTTCTTACCAGAGTATCCAATCAAATACCTGGGTTTATCCATGCATGAATAGCATGCTTGACCAAAATGGGATATACTATGGAAAAGCCTTAGTGTAATAAATATATACAAACGCTCTTTCTTAATACTAAGTATGGAAACACATTATGGACAAAAATTAAAAACAATAATTCAAATGGGTTTTTATTAAGTAATACATTTATTGATAAAAACACGCGGTCACATTCCTGAATTCTGTTTACTGACGCCACAATTTCAGTGTCCATATGCCTTGCCTGTGTTTCAGTCATCTCAAATGTAGCTGCTATTGTCCTCAATTGCTCTAAAGTCAAGTCTTTTCCTTTCTCTAACAACTTGGCTCTTATTTTATGAGATCTGCACTTTTCAATCACTTAATCCCGAATTTGTTCATCCTGATTTGTGAAGTCACAATACACAGCCTGTTGCCGTAATTTTGTGATAAATTGTTCTACTGTTTCACTCTCGGTTTGCAGAATTTTCCTGAAAACATATCGTTCATACAGAACGTTGACTTTATTCTCAAAATGTTTATCTAACATTTTCACAGCTAACGTATACACATTGTCATTATCGCCTGCTTGTTCAACATTCAACGTATAAAATATGTCTTGAACTTCCGGTCCAGCACAGTGCAAAAGTAATGCTTTTTTTGTTTGTTGTGGGTATTAATGTAATTATTAAAACTACAATCCAGCAAATTCAAATAGAAATGTTTGAAAGCAAAACATATACACACAGTATATTATCAGTCTGTGCAGTTGTGGTAAGCAGGCTTTAACAATTGAACACACCCAGTGAATCATAAACCTTAACTTACAATAACTGAGTAATTGTGCCCTGTTTTCAAAAACTGTGTACATTTCATGGATACATTCAATTTTCTAAACTCTGTACATAATGGACATTTCCAGAGTTTGCGGTCTTGAGCTTGTACTCGTACACGGATATAGGGATCCTTAAGGGTGCGTGTCAAAAGACAATTTTCATGTTGAATAGATTATCTTATTAATTAACACTCATAAGTAAATATTTTCTACCCTCTGTTATTTAATGAGGGTGAGGGTAAAACATTTGAAATGTTCAGAATATTTACACTATATATTACAATTTGACAAACGATATGTCTCAGACTTTTCAACTTTTCATACGACCCCTCTTTGTTATCAGCAGACAGAGTCCAAGTTCGAACTCATTATACTGGAAATGTCTAATATGTACTAAGCGTGGAATGGCGATATTTCCGAAGGGGTTTTAATTTGTAATGTGTAATACCCGCACTAGAGCGACTCGACTTATCCTGGATCCCTGTACAGATCAGCTACGGGATGTTTTACATCATTTTGTACCACCGGCTACATGTTTTTGAATATTTCTACTCGGAATATAATTATTTTTCTGGATTTAAGTTTTATTATTTTTTCATAAATACACAAAAAGATTGCCACTTGTCTTAGTTTAAAGAATGATATTAAAATTTGTGCAAAATTTGTAAAAGTGCAAGGATGTGACAATCAAACCTATTCAATAATTTAAAATTTAAATAACTTTCAGTTGAAATAAGATTTTTAATATAATTATGTTCGTGTGAAATGCAATACATAAGTCGTGATTTGAAACAGAAAATATTAACTTCAAACCTCTGTCTATGCACCTTTAAAAAGAAAACACTCTTTATCTAAAAAGAAACTTCAATGAAAAAAATTAATTCTCTTAAATGTAATAATTATATCCTGTGTTACATGTAAGAATACAGTTGATTTTTAAATTTTCAGGAGAATATGCCATGGCAACCTCTCGTTACGCATCTACAGAGGAGACAACGAATGCCAATAGAGCGACTCGACTTATCCTGGGTCCATGTACTGATCTACTACGTGATGTATTACGTCATTTTGTACCACCGGCTACATTCCCACACGTCATTAAACACAAGATGAGTAATCTTCCCCGTCTGACGGCACCACAGATGAATCTTATTTTACCTAAAGGCAGCAATTATACTGGAAACTATGATGACATGGACATTTCCTTATTGTATATTCTACTTAGAGTCATTTGTAGTATACCACCACACAGCAATGGCTGGGGATTTGATCCACACCCTACAGACCGATCTCTCTCTGCCAATATTGAGAGGATCCGTATTGCCAGAAATCAAAATGTACATTCTTCTAGTCCTATCCTTTCCAATGCTGGATTCAACATAATCTGGTCCACTGTCAGATCAGCAGTTGTAGAAATTGATTCTCTCCTTAACAATGGGAACCGTTATGAGAGAGAAGTGGACTTTTTGCGACATGAGACAATGGACCCTGTCCTTGACCATTTTTACATAAAAGAACAAGGTAAACAAGCTGAAACAAATAATTTAAAGCTTAAAAGCCTAATACTTAATTTATTTTAAAAGTGGATTTAAAAACGAAGAAAATAAAATTTAACAAATTTCTCGGGAAACACAGATGATGTAAATAACTCTAAGTGTATTTATCAATTTTAAATAAGAAGTAAAGCAATACAGTGTGACAATTTAACTAATTTGATAAAATTCTGATTATGATATAAGTGATTGAGATAAAGTTGATATTTAAATTTTCAGGAGAATATGCCATGGCAACCTCTCGTTACGTCTCTACAGAGGAGACAACAAATGCCAATAGAGCAACTCGACTTATCCTGGGTCCATGTACTGATCTACTACGTGATGTATTACTTCACCATGTACCTCTACCAGCATTCCCACACGTCATTAAACAAAAGAGGAGTAATCTCCCCCGTCTGACAGCTCAACAGATAGATCTTATTTTACCCAGGGGTAGTAGTTATACAGGAAACTATGGTGACATGGACATTTCCTTATTGTACATGCTACTGAGGAATATTTGTGGTATACCACCACACAGCAATGGCTGGGGTTTTGATCCAGACCCTACAGATCGATCTCTCTCTGCCAACATTGAGAGGATTCATTTAGCTAGAAATCAGTGTGTCATTTCATCCAGTCCTGTCCTCTCCAATGCTGATTTTAACACAATCTGGTTCACTGTCAGATCAGCAGTTGTGGATCTTGATTCTTTTCTTAACAATAGGAAGCAGTACCAAAATGAGGTTGACTTTTTGCGACATGAGACAATGGACCCCGTACGTGACCGTCATTACATAGAAGAACTGAGAAAACAGACTGATCAAGATGCAGCAAAAGGTAAAATAAATCAAGGTCTGTACCAGACAGTCTTTAAAAATTTTAATACAATGTATCATTTAATTTTAATACAGTGTATCATTTATTGTATATGTTTTTCCCCTCTCCGTCCATCTAGCTGTCTGTTTGCCCGCAAAAACTTTAAGTTTGCCTAAAACTTTTGATTGTGAGCTTTGGCTTTCAATAGAAAGTATTCCTTGTGACAAGACATTTCCTTGGGTACCATCATATTTGACCTTTTGATCTTGGAGTTTTTCCCAGTTTTCAAAAATTATACACAACTATAACTTTGGTCATAACTTTTAACAAGTCCTGCCGATAACGACTGTGAGTTTATAAGCTTAAATTTTAGGACACATCTAGATAATTATGTGTTGAGTATTATCCATCCAGCAAGAATTCCTTTGTTTACTACCCGCCATGACAGTAGAAGAGTCAAAGAAGAATCATTATACAAATACATTTTCATACTCAGACTTTTGATAGCAGGGGATGTATCACTCAACCCTGGCACGATAAAGTTTCCATGCATAATTTGCAGTAAGCAAACAAGACATAATCAACAACTTTTAAAATGTATAAATTGAAAACAAAGATGCCATGTTAAGTGTTTTGCAATCGAAGAAATTATAACAGTAAACGAAAATCGTCTTGCATGGTCATGTAGTAAATGTATATCAGAGATCAAATCGAACACGTCTACTACCACAGATGACCTAGAAAGTGATAACGACGAAGCATACAATATATTTGATCAGCTGTGTGAAACTAGGTCACGAAATCCAAACAAGTTTATGTGTGCCTACCTGAACATAAACAGTCTCCGTTTTAAGTTTACATGCATTAAAGAACTGCTGACAAACAACACCGTAGACTTATTATTCCTAAGTGAGACTAAAATAGATTCTTCATTTCCCGATTCTCTTTTCTCCGTGGACAATTACCACATGTGGCGTGCGGACCGAAATTTCTCTGGAGGGGGTATCAGATTCGATATCGCTGGAACCCGCAGACCCAAATAGAGGCGGATGAAATAGAATCCATAGGAGTTGAAATTTTAATATACTCTACTAAAGCATTTTTTCTAGGTTGTTACAAACCACCATGTATGAAAGACAACAATTTTGTAAATGATTTGAAATATTTGATAAGTTTTAAAGAATTTTCTTCATTATAATTGCTAATACTTCAGATAAAATGGTTTTAGAATCATTTTTTACCTCAATTATTAGTTTATAACAAGGAATTTTTATGACCTGACCGGTAATATGAAATGACCTAACCAAAAATGAAATGGCCTGACCGAATAAAAACCATTGATAATAGCTATTTTAAAAAAAAAAAAAATAAGGATACATTTTAGAAAATATTCTTCATTATGATGTTTAATACTTTTGGTAAAATTTAAATGCTTCTAGAAACAGTTTTACCAAAGTTATCAGTATAACATCATGATCATGAAATTTTAATATAATGACCTGACCAAATATAATTAAAACTAGAGCAAAGCTCGTTGCAAAGCAACGAGTAGGTCTTCCGTCCTGTTTTGCCAGGAAGTGATGTCAACAAAAGAAAGCAATGAGCTAAGTTGTCTCCATCGACTTTATAATTTCAATTTTGCGTCAAAACCTTAAAAGATAAGCTATTTTTGGCTACTTCCGGATTGACCGGAAGTGATGTCGACGGACTGAAAATTAAGTTTTTATGCTTCCAGTGACATCTGTTACCCAAAAATATCTCAAGAACGGCAAAAATATGCATTTTCGTACTACTTCCGGTTTGACCCAAAGTGACGTCGCCGGATGTATTTTGACGACCCAGATAGATTAAGCTAACCATTTTGAACAATTTTGCTTCTTTGACGTATTACAAATTCTCAATACTTTTTGAGATATAAAGGAAAAACGTTTGGCCCCTCTCGGCCCTTAATTATAGGGGCCAGCCCTTTTTTCGAGATATTGTTTGAAAGATTAAGTAATTCTACACATTTTTGTTCTATATGTCTTAACGAAATATTTGTACGTGAAAAGATATCGAAGAAAAAGTGTTAGAAATTTTAAAATTCTCGACATGCCCATTTTCGGACCATAGTGAGCGTCGGCGTGCAGCACTTCCGGTGAAACTGAAATACGTATGTCACATCTACATATATTGCTCTATCATTGCTGAGAAACTCAAGTTTCTTTCCTAAGCCGTTTTTGAGAAAACTCGCGGACAAAGTGACCCTCTGAAAATCACTAAATCGCGAAAATCTCAAAACCGGAAGTGACGTCTTCAAAACAAAAAATTATATATCAGGTTTGTTTGATGTTCTATCAGTTCTGAAAGTTTCATGAAAATCGAGCGAGCTGTTTCCGAGAACTCGCGTGCACAAAATTGGTAAGAAAAAAAACAATAATAATAACTAGAGCAAAGCTCGTTGCAAACCAACGAGTAGGTCTTCCGTCCTGTTTTGACCGGAAGTGACGTCAACAAAAGAAAGCAATGAGCTAAGATGTCTCCATTGACTTTAAAAATTCAATTTTGCGTCAAAACCTTAAAAAATAAGCTATTTTTGGCTACTTCCGGTTTGACCGGAAGTGATGTCGACGGACGGAAATTTAAGTTTTTATGCTTCCAGTGACATGTGCTACCCAAAAATATGTCAAAAACGGCAAAAATATGCATTTTCGTATTACTTCCGGTTTGACCGGAAGTGACGTCGCCGGATGAATTTTGACGATCCAGATAGATTAGGCTTAGCATTTTGAACAACTTTGCTTCTTTGACGTATTACAAATTCTCAATACTTTTTGAGATATAAAGGAAAAACGTTTGGCCCCTCTCGGCCCTTAATTATAGGGACCAGCCCTTTTTTCGAGATATCGTTTGAAAGATCAAGTAATTTTACACTTCTTTTGTTCTATAATTCGGACCATAGCGAGCGTCGGCGTGCAGCACTTCCGGTGAAAGTGAAATACGTATGTCACATCTACATATATTGCTCTATCATTGCTGAAAAACTCAAGTTTCTACCCTAAGCCGTTTTTGAGAAAACTCGCGGACAAAGTGACCCTCTGAAAATCAATAAATCGCGGAAATCTCAAAACCGGAAGTGCCGTCATCAAAACAAAAAATTATATATCAGGTTTGTTTGATGTTCTATCAGTCCTGAAAGTTTCATGAAAATCGAGCGAGCCGTTTCCGAGAACTCGCGTGCACAAAATCGGTAAGAAAAAAAAACAATAATAACTAGATACGATCTCGTTGCGAGCAACGAGTGGGTCTTCCGTCCGATTTTTGATGAGATGAGATAAGATTTTGATTGAGATTTTCATTCTAAAATAATGATTTCCCATAATCTGTAAAAAGACATTGAATATTATAGACTTAAGAAATCGACTTTTGACCCCTCAGGGCCCCTAATATTAGAGATCAGCCCTTTTTACTCCTAATAATTAGGGCTGTCACGGTTCCAAAATTTTTCGGGTCGGGTCGGTTCTGATTTTTTTAAGGTTCGGTTTCGGGTTTCTCGGGTCGGGTAGGTAATGGAAGAAAAGCTCATGATTTGTATTATTTTCAAAAATAAAAAGAATATTTTCATTTAATCTTAGAAATAGCAACTTTATAACTAGTTTAAAGTAGCCTCCTGACTAGACAACAATTGTACCAAATTATCTAAATCACCTTATAATGACAACGTACTAACAAATGTCTCGTTTTTGACGCCATTTTTATAGTAAAATCTACTCTATTATACAAATCGGAACCAAACCGAATTCCGGAAAAACGGAACCGTACCCGACCCGAATTAATTGTTCCGCGGTTCCTTGTCATTTCGGGTACCCGTGACAGCCCTACTTATAATCTTAAAGCTCTCAGGATTTTGATCACTTTTTGTTCAACAACTATTCAGAGATTCGTTTTCGTTTTCGAGTTATTCGCAAAAGAAATATTTAGGGGCCAACCCTTTTACTCCTTAATGGGGACGTCGAACGAAAAATGAAAGATTGCATATTGTTCAGAACATTATTTTGAATATCTTTTGTTCAATATTACTTATCAAAATATTTCTCACTTTTGAGATATAAAGCGTCAAAGATTTAGCATTCTGGCCCCTTGCGGCCCCTAATTATGTACCATATGACATAAAAATCATGATATAAAGCTGTAAATGGTTGAGATAAACATCTTTGCTTCAGTAATGTATTACAAAATATTGACTGCTAAAGAGTTATCGTTTGAAGACTTTTGGCCCCTTTCGGCCCCTAATTTGAGTGCCCAGCCCCTTTTTCTTGATTTTATCTTAAAGCTCTTAAGATTTTGAACAGTTTTTGTTCAATAACTATTTAGAGATTCTTTTTCGTTTTCGAGTTATTTTCAAAAGAAATATTTAGGGGCCAACACTTCAACTCCCTAACGGGGACGTTTAGCGAAAAATGAAAGGTTGCATATTGTTCAGAACATGATTTTGAACATCTTTTGTTCAATATTACTTATCAAAATATTGCTCTCTTTCGAGATATAAAGCGTCGAAGATTAAGCATTCTGGCCCCTGGTAGCCCCTAATTATGTACCATACGATATACAAATCATAATATATATTTGAAGATTGGTAAGATAAACATTTTTGCTTCACTAATGTATAACAAAATATTGACTGCTAAAAAGTTATTGGATAAAGACATTTGGCCCCTTTCAACCCTTAATGTGATGAGTCAGCACTTTTTTCTTGATATCATATTAAAGATCTTATAGTTCTGCACAAATATTGCTCAGTATATTTTAACAAATTAATTATACTTTAAAAGATACAATGCAAAATGTCTCAAAAAATCAGTCATGATTCGTGTCCTAATTTTTGACCCCTACTGAGCTTCCATACTAGGCACTTCCAGAAAATATCCTGACCCAGGTGCAACATGGCAACAAGTCCTCTATCATCCCTGAAAATTTCAGCTTTCTAGCTTGAACCGTTTTTGAGTTCCATCACAGACATGGAGGTCTTCTAAATTCCGATCAAAGGGCGATAACTTCCGACCGGAAGTGAATATCCCTAAAATAATTTGCCGGAATTAACTTCAGATGTCAACACGTCTACCGTGAAAATTTGAAGCAAATCGGATGATACATCGCTGAGAAATCTTCTGCACAAATTTTGTAAAGAAAAAAAAAGGAAGAATAATAATAAGAAAAGTGAAAAAGAAACAATAGAATAATAGAAGGGTCTTCCGCTGAAGACGGAAGACCCTAATAATAACTAGATGAGATCTCGTTGCGAGCAACGAGTAGGTCTTCCGTTGAATTTCTAGATAAGATGAGATGTGATTTTGACTGAGAAAATCGTTAAAAGAGAATGACTTTAAGTTTTCTTTCATTAAATTTAAAATTTCTCATTTTTATCAGCGTATTCTGAACATCTTTTGTTCAATAAGGCTTATAAAAATACTCCCCCTTTATGAGACGTAAAGCATAAAAAAAATTCAGCATTTTGTTCCTTGCAACCCCTTTTTACGTAACATATGATCAAAATGTTATCATATATTGATTCAAATCGTTATGATGAATAATTTTGCCCAGTATTGTATAATAAAATATTGATCATTAGAGAGTTATAGATATAAGACTTTTGGCCCCTCTGAGCCCCTATTTTGAGAGGTCAGCCCCCTTTTCTAGATATCAAATGAAAGGTCTTGTGATTTTGAAGATTTTTTGTTCAACACTTATTCAGAGATTTCTATTCGTTATGGAGATATGCTAAACGGAAATATTTAGGGGCCACTCCTACAAGTCCTTAATGGGGCCGTTTTACAAAAATTCAAAGTATGCATATTGTTAAGAACATTAATTTTGCCATCTTTTGTTCAATATTGCTTATCAAAACATTCCCCATTTTCGAGATATAAAGCGTGAAAGATTTGAAATTTTGCCCCCTTGTGACTCCTTATTTCGCAACATATGATCAAAATTGTATCATATATTGTTGCAAATCGTTAAGATAAACACTTTTGCTTCAGTAATGTATAACAAAATATTGATCATTAGAGAGTTATAGATATAATACTTTTGGCCCTTTTGAGCCCCTATTTTGAGGGGTCAGCCCCTTTTTCTTGATATCAAATGAAAGGTCTTGTGATTTTGAAGATTTTTGTTCAACACTTATTCAGGGATTTCTATTCGTTATGGAGATATGCTAAACGGAAATATTTAGGGGCTACTCCTACAAGTCCTTAATGGGGACGTTTTACAAAAATTCATAGTATGCATATTGTTAAGAATATTATTCTGGCCATCTTTTGTTCAATATTGCTTTTCAAAATATTCCCCATTTTCGAGATATAAAGCGTGAAAGATTTGACATTCTCGCCCTTCGTGACCCCTTATTACACAAGATATGCCTGAAAGTTTATAATATATTGTTCCAAATGGTCTAAAAATAAATAATATCGAAAATTCGAGCATTGGTCATATTGGGGATCGAACCCGGGTCGCCCGCGTGACAATCCAACGCGCTAACCATTCGGCCATTGGGATCGCCGCTTCGCGTTTTCAAATTCTAATATCTCGAGATTGGCTTTTTCGATTTTCAAACAAATTACATATTTCGCTTCTGCAAAAGGGTCTCTATTCAAATCAAGAACAAAAATATTAAAAAAGAAAAGTTGTAAAATTGCGTTTTTTAAATTTGCTTCCGGTATCGACCGGAAGTACTGACGACGCACGAAAAGGCGATTCTGCAACGCTATAGATCATGAACTATCATCTCCAATTAATCTGCACTTCATATCTTAAGCAGTTTTCGCTAAGTAATCAAGACAAAATTGCATTTTAAAGTTAGAAAATTTGCGATATCTCACGACCGAAAGTGACGACGTCAACGAAAAAAATTTCCAATAAGGTTCAGATCAGTACCTATGAGATGTGAAAGTTTCATGAGAATCGGCCCAGTAGTTTACGAGAAATCGCGTGCAAAAAATTAATGCTAAAATAAACCTATTTTTGCTACTTCCGGTTTGACCGGAAGTGATGACGACGGACGGAAAATTAATTTTTATGCTCCCAGAGACATATGTTACCCAAAACGGGTTAAGAACGGCAAAAATATGCGTTTTCGACTACTTCCGGTTTTCCGGAAGTGACGACGACGGACGTATTTTAATGATTCCAATGGATTAAGCTTGACATTTTGAACAACTTTGCTTCTTTGACGTATTACAAATTCTCAATACTTTATGAGATATTAATGAAAAACTTTTGGCCCCTCTTGGCCCTTAATTTTAGGGGCCAGCCCTTTTTACGAGATATCATTCGAAAGATCTTAGAATTCTACACTTCTTTTGTTCTACATGTTTTAACAAAATATTTCCAGGTAAAAAGATATCGTAGAAAAGGTGTTAAAATTTTTTAAATTTGCGATAAGACTATTTTCGGGCCGTAGCAAGCGCCGACGTATGGTAATTCCGATAAAAATGAAATACATTCCGCAAATCTACAATCTTAGGTCTACCATACCTGAAAGTATCATTTGTCTATCTAAAGCTGTTTAGGAGAAATCGTGCGGACAAACTGACCCTTAAAAAATCATTAAAATGCTTATAACTCCAGACCGGAAGTGACGTCATCAAAACAGAAAAAAACGCATAAGGTTCAAGTGATGTTACATAAGTCCTGAAAGTTTCATGGAAATCCAGCGAGCCGTTTTCGAGAAATCGCGTGCACAAAATCGGTAAGAAAAAAAAAACAATAATAACTAGAGCAAAGCTCGTTGCAAAGCAACGAGTAGGTCTTCCGTCCTGTTTGACCGGAAGTAGCATTAATTTTTAACAAAAATGAGAAATAACGCCTGAAAATGGTTTGAATCCTTTAACGCTATGTTAATTAATGCAATTTTTTGCTACTTCCGGTTTGACCAGAAGTGACGACAACGGACGGAAAAATTATTTTTTTTTGCTTCTAGAGACATTTGTTACCAAAAAACTTGTCTAGCGACGCCGGACGTTTTCTGACGACTTCAATAGATTATTATTATTATTGTCGTTATGGGTATTTCCTGTGTGAACAGAGAGGTGGATCTGTGTGGTTTTTATGTCACGTGACATGGTCATATAAATAGCAGGTGCGTGCTTTAAAAGTTATTCTACCGCTCGTACAGAACGTTGTAAGGAATGGAAACCAGTACAGCGAGTTCAGATGTGCACTATTCTGAAGAAGTTTTATTGGGCGAGTCTAGCGAACAATTGTCTAACGAGGATGCAGTATCTTTGTTTAATAGTTCATTGAGAAAAGCTTTGCAACAGCAGAATGAAGTCATTGTGAGTTCTATTGTGAAGCAAATTAACAGTAAACCTAATAATCCCGCCACGAATACCGGGCACGAGGATAGCGCACGGGAGGATACTAAGCATAACTCATTCGATTTCAAACACGAGGGACATCGCATTCAGCACACCTTCAATACAGAGAGAATAGAGAAGTTGATTGAAACAAAAAACTTTATAGAGAAGAAAGATTTGGATAATGCGGCACTGACAATTGAGAAAGAAATCGGCGAGTTGCGACAACGAAACAAGATTCTAAAAATAGCAGACAGGCACGGGTGGGATACTGTCAACGAATATTTAGACGATCCATTAGCAGACAACAATGACGACGCTGTTAAGTTACGGGGCGCTGTTAGCCGTGCTGTTCGTAAGCGTAATTACAGAGGGAAGCCATATACATATCCCATGCAAAACCGTAGACAGAATGCATTTGCTGCCAACGACTTTTTTCGCACTTTCGGCCAAACGTTTGCTACAGGGGGGTACAAGCAATTCGCCAAACCAATCGATTACGGCGCAGGTCAACAGAACTTTGAACGGAAGTGCTTTTTCTGCAGACAGGTCGGACATTACGTCAGGGACTGCCCATTTGCCAGAGGACAACAAGTTCCAGTGTCAGCTTCCACGGTCGCATCGGCCTCTAGCAACAACGCCAACAAGCAGTAGTAGAGAACAAGTTGAGTATAGTGAAAATGAAGGCTGTATGAGTGATTCTTATGAATATGAGTTAAACACGTGTTCGAAGATTTCAGTAAAGTTTCGGTTAAAAAATTGTTTACAATTTTGGAAGGGTGAATTGTCTTCAAACATATTCGTTAAAAATACTATTCAGTTTGGTTATGTAATTCCATTTATTCAATCGCCGCCTAAGGTCGTTTTAAAAAATAATAAGTCGGCTCATATTCACAGTGATTTTGTTTGTACAGCCATCAATGATCTTTTAAATTCTGGTTGTATTCACGAAATATCTGAAGAAAAAATACATGTTGTTAATCCACTTACTGTTTCAGTGAACAGCACAGGTAAGAAAAGGTTGGTGTTAGATCTTCGACATGTAAATCAATTTGTAGAAAAACAAAAGGTGAAGTTTGAAGGGGTGAGTGAGGCTTTACAATATGCAAAACAGGGAATGCACATGATTAAGTTCGATTTAAAATCAGGTTATCACCATATTGATATACATCCAGATTTTCACAAATATTTAGGTTTTTCTTGGAAATATGGTGACAAATTCAGATTTTTCGAATTTAATGTGTTACCTTTTGGTTTATCTTCAGCAGGGCATGTTTTTACTAAAGTAGTGAGAGTTTTAGTGAAATATTGGAGATCATGCGGTATACCTGTGGTAGTATACTTGGACGATGGTTGGGTTTGTGATACGTACGAGAAGTGCAAGTCTGCATCAGACACAATACAAGATACGTTACAATTTTTCAGCAATGATAGAGCAATATATGTGGATGTGACATACGTATTTCATTTTTACCGGAAGTGCTGCATGCCGACGCTCGCTATGGTCCGAAAAGGGGCATGTCGAGAATTTTAAAATTTCTAACACTTTTTCTTCTATATCTTTTTACATACCAAATATTTCCTTAAGACATATAGAACAAAAGAAGTATAAAATTACGTGATCTTTCAAACGATATCTCGAAAAAAGGGCTGGCCCCTATAATTAAGGGCCGAAAGGGGCCAAACGTTTTTCCTTTATATCTCAAAAAGTATTGAGAATTTGTAATACGTCAAAGAAGCAAAGTTGTTCAAAATGCTAAGCTTTATCTATCTGGATCGTCAAAATTCATCCGGCGACGTCACTTCCGGTCAAACCGGAAGTAGTACGAAAATGCATATTTTTGCCGTTCTTGACATATTTTTGGGTAGCACATGTCACTGGAAGCATAAAAACTTAATTTTCCGTCCGTCGACATCACTTCCGGTCAAACCGGAAGTAGCCAAAAATAGCTTATTTTTTAAGGTTTTGACGCAAAATTGAATTTTTTAAGTCACTTGAGATAACTTAGCTCATTGCTTCCTTTTGTTGACGTCACTTCCGGTCAAAACAGGACGGAAGACCTACTCGTTGCTTTGCAACGAGCTTTGCTCTAGTTATTATTATTGTTTTTTTTCTTACCGATTTTGTGCACGCGATTTCTCAGAAACGGCTCGATCGATTTTCATGAAACTTTCAGGACTGATGGAACATCAATCAAACCTGATATATAATTTTTTATTTTTATGACGTCACTTCCGGTTTCGAGATTTCCGCGATTTAGTGATTTTCAGAGGGTCCCATTGTCCAGCAGTTTTCTCAAATGTGCTTTTAGAAAGAAATGTAAGATTTTCAGCGATGATAGAGCAACAAGTGCTGATGTGACACACATCTTTCTTATTCTCCGGAAGTGCAGCACGTCGGCGCTCGCTATGGCTCGAAAAAAGACCTATTGGGAATTTAGAAATTTTTAACACATTTTTTGCAATATCTTTTTACACGTTACTATTTTGTAAAGACATATAGAACAAAAGTTGTGAAGAATGTCACGATCTTTCGAAAAATATCAACGAAAAGGGGCTGGCCCCTACAATAAAGAGCCAAAAGGGGCCGAAAGTTTTTCCCTTATATCTCGAAAAGTATTGAGAATTTGTAATACGTCAAAGAAGCAAAGTTGTTCTAAATATAAAGCTTTATCGAATGGCGTCGTCAAAATACGTCAATTGACGTCACTTCCGGTCAAACCGGAAGTAGTCAAAAATTGCATATTTTTGCTGTTCTTGACAGGTTTTGGATATCATATGTCATTGGAAGCTTAAATCTTAATTTTCAGTCCGTCGTTGTCACTTCCGGTCAAACCGGAAGTTGCCGAAAATGGCTTAATATTGCAATAATTAACATAGATTTGGAGGATTAAACCATTTTGGGACTTCATTGCTCTTTATTTTTTTAAAATGAAAGTTACTTCCGGTCAAACAGGACGGAAGACCTACTCGTTGCTTTGCAACGAGCTCGGCTCTAGTTATTATTATTATTATTATTGTTTTTTTTCTTACCGATTTTGTGCACGCAATTTCTCGAAAACAGCTGGATAGATTTTCATGAAACTTTCAGGACTGATAGAACACCAAACAAACCTGATATATAAATTTTTGTTTTGATGACGTCACTTCCGGTTTTGAGATTTCAGCGATTTAGTGATTTTCAGGGGGTCTCATTGTCCATCATTTTTCTCGAAAATTCCTTAAGACAGAAACATGAGATTTTCAGCGATGATAGAGCAATGTGTGCTCTTTTGTCACACACCACTCTCTTTCTCCGGAAGTGCCGCACGTCGGTGCTCGCTATGGCCCGAAAAAAGTCCTATCGCGAATTTCAAAATTTTTGACATCTTTTCTACGATATCTTTTTACCTGGAAATATTTTGTTAAAACATGTAGAACAAAAAAAGTATAGAATTTCCAGATCTTTCAACTGATACCTTGGAAAAAGGGCTGGCCCCTTAAACTAGGGGCTGAGAGGGGCCGAATGTTTTTTCTTTATATCTCAAAAAGTATTTAGAATTTGTAATACGTCAAAGAAGCAAAGTTGTTCAAAATTTCAAGTTTAATCTATTGAATTCGTCAAAATACGTCCGGCGACGTCACTTCCGGCCAAACCGGATGTAGTCAGAAAACGCGTTTTTTTGCCGATCTTGACAAAATTTTGAGTTACATTTGTCTCCGGGAGCATAAAAAGTAATTTTTCCGTCCGTCGTCGTCACTTCCGGTCAAACCGGAAGTAGCAAAAAATGGCTTTTTTTTAAGGTTTTGATGCAAAATTGACATTATAAAGTTACTGGAGACTACTTAGCTCATTATTTTCTTTTCTTCCGGCACTTCCGGTCAAAACCGGACGGAAGACCTACTCGTTGCTTTGCAACGAGCTTTGCTCTAGTTATTATTATTATTGTTTTTTTTCTTACCGATTTTGTGCACGCGAGTTCTCGAAAACGGCTGGATAGATTTTCATGAAACTTTCAGGACTGATAGAGCATGTAAAAAACTAGAGATATATTTTTCTGTTTTGATGACGTCACTTCCGGTTTTGAGATTTCCGCGTTTTAGTGATTTTCAGAGGGTCACTTTGTCCGGCAGTTTTCTGAAAAACCACTCAACACAGAAGCATGAAATTTTCAGTGATGCTAGAGCAACCTTTGGAGAAGTGAATTTCGTATATCACAACCACCGGAAGTACGAAGTGTCGACTTTTTATCTAGAAATATTTTGTTAAAACTTGTAGAACAAAAGAAGTGTAGAATTGCATGATCTTTCAAATGATATCCAGGAAAAAGGGCTGGCCCCTAAAATAAAGGATCCAGAGGGGCAAAAACGTTTTATCTGATATCTCAAAAAGTGTTGACAATTTGTTAAGCATCATAGAAGGAAAGTTGTTCAAAATAATAAATAGCAGAGGCAGAGATCATTTAAAGTTGTTAAAATACCGTCACTTCCGGTCAGGCCGGAAGTATTTGTAAATGGCTCGTTTTTTGCACACATACCCGTAAATGTCTATCGATCTCGATATCATCGTCTTCAGAATTAGACGGAAGACTTATTTGTTGCTTTGCAACAAGCTCGTCTAGTTAAGGTCTTCCGTCTTCACGGAAGACCTTATAGTGATTCTACTGTTTCTTATTATTATTATTATTATTATTATTATTTTTCCGCCCATCTAATTTTGTGCACGCGATTTCTCAAAGACTACTGGATGGATTTTCATGAAATTCAGGGAAACAATGTGTTATTATCTGAAGTTATTTTATCCTAGAGATTTTTTGAATATTCGCTTCCGGTGCCAAGTTACGGGACATTTCCTGATTTTAAAATGACATTTTGTCTGCGGATTATCTCAAGAATGGTAAAAGATATCAAATTGAAACTTTCAGGGATGATAGATCGTTGTAATTACTATCCAGGACACAACTTTTCGTTCGTCGTCAGCACTTCCTGTTGTTACCAGATGCGAATTTCAAAAGTCGATTTTTCTAACTTTTTTGTTTTTCAATATTTTTGAAGTATTTTAAGCTTGGGTAATAGAGACCTTTCCAATGATGCTTACTATATAATCTGTTTGAATATTGACAAATCCAAAGTCTA
Organism: Saccostrea glomerata; assembly: GCA_003671525.1. NCBI lineage: Eukaryota > Metazoa > Mollusca > Bivalvia > Ostreida > Ostreidae > Saccostrea > Saccostrea glomerata. The sequence goes on along the minus strand of PRKT01000307.1, from coordinate 440,370 downwards.
AATATTAACATTCAAAAATCTGAAGCGGTTCCAAAATGGCGGCTGTCTCCGTAGACTCTGCCATTTCGCGAGTAGGGATTTATGGAGGCAGCTGAGCGTTTGATTAAACGATTCTGACATAAGGCTACATGAAATGTAAAAAACTACTTCGACTCTCACGTAGTAGTGAAATGGTTGGAGGAGTTACCTCCTGTTTCTTGTTTATTTTATAATAGATAATCAAAGTAAATATTGTAATTAATTGGTCAATTGACAAAAGAATTATACAAGTATTATTGATAAATGATGTTCTGTTAGAAAATGATAATAGTGTTGCCAAAAGAAAGGCAATCTGTTGTATTTTATCAATATGATATCTGATAACTTATGTTCATTGATTAAGTTGAGATACAAGGGGGCCGTACAGCCAATTCGCTTGTGTCTTCACTTTGGTACAGACACCAGTAAGTGTATCTAATTGTGCAAAGTTGCCGTAGTCAGTGACTAGTTTAAATATAGCTGTGTGACAATAACTATAGGTTTGTCATTAGGACAGAGAAGCTCTTACAAAGTTAAATACTGTGAAAGTATATTGTAGCTACTTGGCTAGATTATATAGGCAATTTGGTAAGCAGTAAGACACCAGGCTAAATCAAGAGGCACCAGGCAGGTGGCTGTTGACTTATATAGTCAGTTTTATAGTGAGGCAATTGTCATATGGCACCAGACAGGTGCCGGTATTAACTGAAGATATATAATTGTACAAAGCACTTAGGTAATTTGATTTAAAGACACCAGACAGGTGTGATATTATTATCTGTATATATTGCATTCAATCATATCCCAAGTAAAACTCGGTTATCCGAGCACGGACCTACTGACCGCTCAGGTCCAACACGTTACAGTAGTAAGTTTCATTTAGTGTCAATCTTAAAACTTAATTTCCTTTTCACTGCTTTAGTGTAACTGGGCTAGATACGATATGTAATGTGTATAATGTGTTACATATACTTCCTTAACGTCGAAATAAAATAAAGGCGCTAAGAATGTTTTATTTTTAAAATTTAATTGAAGCTATCATACCTATTTAATAGATCAGTTCAAAGAAAAGGCACGAATATTTACTCGTGGCGTTTGGCGCGAAATTATGAATGCTTTTTATAATTCTTAGACAGGTGAACTGTTGCAAAAGTATACACAAGTATGTTTAGAGCAGTACTCCCAATAGCTTAATGGTAAGCGCGTTGGGGATAAAAAAGAAAAAAAAAAAGCGCATTCACGTTGGCGACATGGTTTCAATCCTCCTTGTGACCAAAATGTTGAATCTCTTTTCAGCTCGATTTTACCCGGGTTTCTTTTCCTAAAATGGACGGAAGACCTCTTGTTGCTCGCAACGAGATAGTATCTAGTTATTATTATTATTATTTTTCTGACACGATTTCTCGAAAACTATTGGATAGAATTACATGAATTTTTCAGGAAAGATGTGTTGTAAGATACTCTTGAAAGTTCCAAGACAGTTTTTGGAAATTCCTCTCTGGTGCCAAGTTTTAGACCATTTTCCTGATTTTAAAACGACATTTTGTCTACGATTAAACTCAAAAACGGTAAAAGATATCAATGTGAAACTTTCAGAGTTTATAGATGATGATCAATACTTTCCAGGACGCATATTTTTGTTCGTCGTCAGTACCTCCTGTCGCTACCGGAAGCCAATTTAAAAAGTCCAAATTTTCAACTTTCTTTGTTTTTCAATATTTTTCATTTATTTTTGGAATATTAATAGAGACACTTCTATTGATGCTTCCTATATAAGTTGTTTTAATATTGGTTAATCTAAACTTTAGATATTAATATTTGAAAATCTGAAGCGGGCCCAAGATGGCGGCTGTCTCCGTCAACTCCGACATTTCGCGAGTAGGGGCTTTATGGAGGCAGCTGAGCGTTTGATTAAACCATTCTGACATAAGGATACATGAAATGCAAAAAAACTACTTGGACTCTCACGTAGTAGTACGTTGCAATTGAGTGTCAATCTTAAAAAAACTTAATTTACGTTTCACTGCTTTAGTGTTACCCGGCTAGATACGATATGTTATGTGTACAATGTGTTAAATATACTTTCCTAACGCCGAAATAAAATAAAGGTGATGAGAATGTTTTATTTAATTAATTTCATTGAAGCTATTGCACCTCTTTAATAGATCACTACAAAGAAAAGGTGCGAATGTTTACGCGTGGCGATTGACACGAAATTATGAATAGCGGCCCGCCTTTTATGATTCTTAGACAGGTGTACTGTTGCAAAAGTATACACAAGTATTCCCAACAGCTAAATGGTTCGCGCGTTGGGGAGAAAAGAGAAAAAAAGGCACATTCACGTTGGCGACCTGGATTCACTCCTCCTTGTGATCAAAATTTTGAATAACTTTTTAGTTCGATTTTACAAGTTTTTTTTCCTGAATCGGACGGAAGACCTCTCGTTGCTCGCAACGAGATCGTATCTAGTTATTATTATTATTATTGTTTTTTTTCTTACCGATTTTGTGCACGCGAGTTCTCGAAAACGGCTCGCTTGATTTTCATGAAACTTTCAGGACTGATAGAGCATTAAAAAATCTAGACATATATTTTTCTGTTTTGATGACGTCACTTCCGGTTTTGAGATTTCCACGTTTTAGTGATTTTCAGAGGGTCACTTTGTCCGGCAGTTTTCTGAAAAACCACTCAACACAGAAGCATGAAATTTTCAGTGATGCTAAAGCAACCTTTGGAGAAGTGAATTTCGTATATCACAACCACCGGAAGTACGAAGTGCCGACGCTTGCTATGGCCCGAAAATAGTCTTATCAAGAATTTCAAAACTTTTAACACCTTTTCTGCAATAACTTTTTACCTAGAAATATTTTGTTAAAACATGTAGAACAATAAAAGTATAGAATTCCAAGATCTTTCAAATGATACCTTGCAAAAAGGGCTGGCCCCTTAAATTAGGGGCTGAGAGGGGCGGAATGTTTTTCCTTTATATCTCAAAAAGTATTTAGAATTTGTAATACGTCAAAGAAGCAAAGTTGTTCAAAATGTCAAGCTTAATCTATTGGAGTCGTCAAAATACGTCCGGCGTCGTCATTTCCGGCCAAACCGGAAGTGGTCGGAAAACGCGTTTTTTGCCGTTCTTGACAAGTTTTTGGGTTACATATGTCTCTGTGAGCATCAAAAGTAGTGTTTCCGTCCGTTGTCGTCACGTCCGGTCAAACCGGAAGTAGCAAAAATGGCTTATATTGAAGGTTTTGATGCAAAATTGAAATTAAAAAGTCACTGGAGACTACTTAGCTCATTGCTTTATTTTGTTCCGTCACTTCCGGCACTTTTGGTGAAAACCGGACGGAAGACCTACTCGTTGCTTTGCAACGAGCTTTGCTCTAGTTATTATTATTTTTCTTCCAACCGATTTTGTGCAAGCGATTTCTCAGAGATGGCTCGTCCGATTCTTACTTTGTCTTTGTCAATTCCGCCATTTCGCAATTTCGCAATTTCGCAATTGGGGTTTATGGAGGCAGCTGAGCGTTTGATTAAACTATTCTGACATAAGAATGCATGAAATGTAAAAAATTTACTTGGACTTTCACGTAGTAGTACGTTGCAATTCAGTGTCAATCTTAACACTTAATTACCGTTTTACTACTTTAGTGTAACTGGGCTAGATACGATATATGTAATGTTTACAATGACTTTTTAAACGTCGAAATAAAATGAAGGTGATAAGAACGTTTTATTTATTTTATTTCATTGAAACTATCAGACATATTTAATAGATTAGTACAAAGAAAATGCGCGAATATTTACTCGTGGCGTTTGGCGCAAATTATTAATAGTGACCCGCCTTTTATGATTCTTAGACAGGTGTACGGTTGCAAAAGTATACACACAAGAACATTTAGAGCAGTACTTCCAAATGCTTAATGGTTTGCGCGTTGGGGATAAAACAGAAAAAGGCGACATGGGTTCAATCCCCTTTGCGACCAAATTTTTGAATCACTTTTCAGCTTGATTTTACGAGATTTTTTTCCTGAATCGGACGGAAGACCTCTCGTTGCTCGCAACGAGATCGTTTCTAGTTATTAAGGTCTTCCGTCTTCACGGAAGACCTTCTAGTGATTCTACTGTTTCTTATTATTCTTATTTTTTCCCCCAAAATTTTGTGCACGCGATTTCTCGAAAACTATTCAGTAGTTTTCTGTGAAAATTTCAGGAATTATGCGTCATTATATGAAGTTGTGGCATGGATAGGAAAATTTGGAATACTCACCTTTGGTTCCAAGTTATTGACACTTTTCTGATTTTAAAATGCAATTTTGTCCCCCCTTTTTTTCGAAAATAGTTTAAGATATTAACTGGAGACTTGTAAGAGATTATAGATGATGACTTTTAGATATGACGAATCACCTTTTCGTGTGTCGTCGGTACTTCCGGTTGCTACCGGAAGAGAAATTAAAAAGTCCGTATTTTCTAACTTTTTTGTTTTTCAATATTTTTCATTGATTTTTAGAATGTTAATAGAGACCCTTCTTATAATGCTTATTATATAATTTGTTTGAATATTGATAAATCCAAACTCTAGAAATTAACATTCAAAAATCTGAAGTGGGTCCAAAATGGAGGCTGTCTCTGTCAACTCCGACATTTCACAATAGGGGTTTACGGAGGCAGCAGAGCGTTTGCTTGAACGAAAGTAAAATAAGGATAAAAGAAGTGTAAAGGAGGACTAGGATTGTCACGTCGTAGTTACGTTGCAAACGTGTGTCAAACTATGTTTTAATCCATGGTGGTCTCAAACGTCTTCTATAATTGGTTTTGGCTGGTTCTCAAAGTATAAAAAGAAAAGACTAAATGTGCAAATGAAATATGATACCTTGTATCTTTTACTTTTTGCGGAAAAACAGATTTTAAACCATAGTTATAAGTAATAGTTTTTAAGAAACATATATAGTAAGTATTAAACGTAACCACCGTTTTCCTAATGCACACTTGAATAAAACAAATAGAAAAGACAGAAATAAGAAAACCATATCTAAAAAGATAATTTAATGGAGTTTATATCATCATTCTTGTCTCAATGATCTCATTCAAGTTATTAAGCATAAATGGTGTCTGATTCTTTGACCGTCGTAGGGCGACACGCTTTTCGGTGAAGCAATTCAAGCTGTACATGAAAGTTTAAGTAATCGAGATATTTCATTATAGGGATAAACAGCAAAATAAAAATCAGTTGAAAATTATAGCAGTTTCACTGATTAAGTGCTAGTTATCTATATACGATATGGAATGTGTAAATGCGTTAAATATACTTTCTTAACAATGAAATTTAAGCTATACGAACATTCTTTTTTTTATTTCCATTGAAAATATCACACCTATTTAATGGAACATTTCAAAGAAAAAGGCCCGAAGATTTCTTCGATTCGTTTGACGCAAAATTATGAATAGTGACCCGCCTTTCATTATTCTAAGATAGATGTACTGTTGCAGAAGTATATATTTAAAGCTGTGGTCTCAATAGCGTAATAGTCAGCGCTTTGGATTTTTGCGCTGGCGACCCGGGTTCAATCCCCTTTGTTTCCATAAAAAGTCATATCACTTTTCAGCTCGATTTTGTGGTTTTTTTTCCAGCATTGGACGGAAGACCTCTCGTTGCTCGCAACGAGTTTCTTTTCTAGTTATTATTAGGGTCTTCCGTCTTCAGCGGAAGACCCTTCTATTATTCTTCGGTTTCTTTTTCACTTTTATTATTATTAGGGTCTTCCGTCTTCAGTGGAAGACCCTTCTATTATTCTTCGGTTTCTTTTTCCCCTTTATTATTATTTTTCTTCTTTTTTCTTCTTACAAAATTTGTGCAGAGGATTTCACGGAGATGGCTCGACCGATTTGATCCAAATTTTCATGGTTGATGCATTGACATCTGAAGTTAATTCCGGCAAGTCCTTTTTGGTAAATTTCTTTTCAGTCGAGAGTTATCGCCCTTTGATCGAAATTTAGAGGACCTCCGTGTCTGTCACGTTACTCAAAAACGGCTCAAGCTAGAAAGCTAAATTTTTCAGGGATGATAGAAGACATGTTGCCATGTTGCACCTGGGTCAGGATATTTTCCGGAAGTGCCTAGTATGGAAGCTCGGTAGGGGTCAAAATTTAGGACACGAATCATGACTGATTTTTTAAGACATTTTGCATCATATCTTTTAAAGTATAATTCTTTTTTTAAAACATACTGAACAAAATTTGTGCAGACTGACAAGACCTTTAATATGATATCAAGAAAAAAGTGCTGACTCATCACTTTAGGGGCTGAGAGGGGCCAAAAGTATTTATTCGATAACTCTTTAACAATCAATATTTTGTTATTAAATACTGAAGCAAAAATATCAATCTCAACAATCTACAACAATATATTACAATTTAAATGTCGTATGTTACATAATTAGGGGCCAAAAGGGGCCAGAATGCTAAATCTTTGACGCTTTATATATCAAAGGTGGGAAATATTTTGATAAGCAATATTGAACAAAAGATGTGTGAAATAATGTTCTTTACAATATAATATTTTGTTATTAAATACTGAAGCAAAAATGTTAATCTCAACAATCTACAACAATATATTACAATTTAAATGTCGTATGGTACATGATTAGGGGCCAAAAGGGGCCAGAATGCTAAATCTTTGACGCTTTATATATCAAAAGTGGGAAATATTTTGATAAGTAATATCGAACAAAAGATGTTTGAAATAATGTTCTTTACAATATGCAACCTTTCATTTTTTGTTAAACGTCCCCATTAAGGAGTTGAAGGGTTGGCCCCTAAATATTTCTTTTACAAATAACTCGAAAACGAAAGAGAATCTCTGAATAGTTGTTGAACAAAAATTGCTCAAAATCTGGAAAGCTTTAAGATGAAATAAAGAAAAAGGGGCTGGGCACTCAAATTAAGGGCCGAGAGGGGCCAAAAGTCTTTAATCGATAACTTTTTAGCAGTCAATATTTTGTAATAAATTACTGTAGCAAAAATGTTTATCACAACAATCTACAACTATATATTATGATTTGAATGTCCTACGGTGCAATATAAGGGGCCACAAGGGGCCAGAATGCTAAATCTTTGAGGCTTTATATCTCAAAAGTGGGAAATATTTTGATAAGTAATATTGAACAAAAGATGTTCAAAATAATGTTCTGAACAATATGCAACCTTTAATTTTTCACTATACGTCCCCTTTAAGGAGTTGAAGGGTTGGCCCTTAAATATTTCTTTTGCAAATAACTCCAAAACAAAAGAGAATCTCTGAATAGTTGCTGAACAAAAAGTGTTCAAAAACATGAGAGCATTTAAATAAAATCTAGAAAAAAGGGCTGGGTACTCAAATTAGGGGCTGAGAGGGGCCAAAAGTCTTTCATCGATAAATCTTTATCAGTTGATATTTTGTTATACATAACTGAAGCAAACATGTTTATCTGATCAATTTACAACTATATCTTATGATTTGAATGTCCTATGGTGCATAATAAGGGGACATAAGGGGCCAAAATGCTAAATCTTTGTTGCTTTATATCACAAAAGTATGAAATATTTTGATAAGTGATATTAAACAAAAGATGATCAAAATAATGTTCTAAACAATATGCAATCTTTCATTTTCGCTAAACGTCCCCTTTAAGGAGTTGAGGGGTTGGCCCATAAATATTTCTTTTGCAAATAACTCCAAAACAAAAGAGAATCTCTGAATAGTTGTTGAACAAAAAGGGTTCGAAATCCTGAGAGCTTTAAGATGAGATCAAGAAAAAGGAACTGGGCACTCAAATTAGGGGCTGAGAAGGGCCAAAAGCCTTTAATTGATAACTCTTTATCAGTTGATACTTTGTAATACAATAATGAAGCAAAAATGTTTATCTCAACATTCTACAACTAAATATTATGTTTTGAATGTCGTATGGTGCATAATAAGGGGCCATAAGGGGTCAAAGTGCTAAATCTTTGACGCTCTGTATCTCAAAAGTGGGAAATATTTTGATAAGTAATATTGAACAAAAGATGTTCGAAATAATGTTCTAAACAATATGCAACCTTTCATTTTTCGCTAAACGTCCCCATTAAGGAGTTGAAGGATTGGCCCCTAATTATTTCTTTTGCAAATAACTCGAAAACGAAAAGGAATCTCTGAACACTTGTTGAACAAAAAGTATTTAAAACCATGAGAGCTATTAGACGATATAAAGAAAAAAGGCTGATCCCTAATATTAGGAGTCGTAAGGGGCCAAAAGTCTAATTTTTAAATCTTAATGTTCAATGTCTGTTTACAGATTATGGAGGCAAAATCGTTCTTCTTCACAATCTTTATCATCAATCTAGAATGAAAATCTCAATCAAAATCTAATCTCATCAAGAATCGGACGGAAGACCCACTCGTTGCTCGCAACGAGATCGTATCGAGTTTTTTTTCTATTTTTTCCTTACCGATTTGTGCAGAGGATTTCTCAGAGATGGCTCGATCGATTTAGTTCAAATATTCAGAGATTATATGTTTCTATCTGAAGTTTGTACCCGCAACTCGATTTTGAAAAATTCACTTCCGGTCGGAAGTTATCGCCCTTTGATCGAAATTTAGATGACCTCCTTGTCTGTGATGGAACTCAAAAACGGTTCAAGCTAGAAAGCTGAAATTTTCAGGGATGATAGAGGACATGTTGCCATATTGCACCTGGGTCAGGATATTTTCCGGAAGTGTCTAGTATGGAAGCTCGGTAGGGGTCAAAAATTAGGACACGAATCATGACTGATTTTTAGAGACATTTTGCATTGTATCTTTTAAAGTATGAATATTTTGTTAAGACATACTGAACATCATTTGTGCAAAATAAAAAGATCTTTAATATGATATAAAGAAAAAAGTGCTGACTCATCAAATTAAGGACAAAAAGGGGCCAAAACTCTTCAATCGATAACTCTTTAGCAGTCAGTATTTTGTAATACATTACTGAAGCACAAATGTTATTCTAAACAGTCTACGACTATATATTATGATTTTTATGCCGTATGATACATAATTAGGGGCCACAAGGGGCCAGAATGCTAAATCTTTGACGCTTTATATCTCGAAACTGAGAAATATTTTGATAAGTAATATTGAACAAAAGATGTTCAAAATCATGTTCTGAACAATATGCAACCTTTCAGTTTTCGTTAAACGTACTCATTAAGGAGTTGAAGGATCGGCCCTAAATATTAAAGGTGTTCAAAATCCTAAGAGCTCCAAGATGAAATCCAGAAAAAGGGGCTGGGCGCTCAAATGAGGGGCCAAAAGGGGCTAAAAGTCTTTTTTCGATAACTCTTAAACATTCAATATTTTGTTATACATTACTGAAGCAAAAATGTTTATCTCAAAAATCAATAATTGTATATTATAATTTTAATGTCGTATTTTACATAATTAGGGGCCACGAGGGGCCAGAATGCCAAATCTTTGATGCTTTATATCTCGAAAGTGAGAAATACTTTTATTACTAATATTGAGCAAAAGATGTTTAAACTCATGTTCTGAACAATATGCGACCTTTCATTTTTCGCTAAACGTCCCCATTAGGGAGTTGAAGGGCTGGTCCCTTAATATTTCTTTTGCGAATAACTCGAAAATGAAAAAGAATCTCTGAATAGTTGTTGGACAAAAAGTGTTCATAATCCTGAGAGCTTTAAAATGATATGAAGTAAAAAGGGCTGATCCTTAATTTTAGGGGCCGTGAGGGGCCAAAAGTCGATTTAAGAAGTCTTTATTGTTCAATGTCTTTTTACAGATTATGAAAAAAAATCATTATTTTAGAATGAAAATCTCAATCATAATCTAATCTCATCTCATCAAGAATCGAACGGAAGACCCACTCGTTGCTCGCAACGAGATCGTATCTAGTTATTATTCTTATTTTTTCCCCCAAAATTTTGTGCAGGTGATTTCTCGAAAACTGTTCGGTGGTTTTCAATGAAACTTTCAGGAATCATGCGTCATTATATGAACTTTGTTCATCAGAAGGAAAATTTGGAATACTCTCCTTCGGTTCCAAGTTATTGACACTTTTCTGATTTTAAAATGGATTTTTGTCTCCCCTTTTTTACGAAAATGGTCTAAGATATTAACTGGTGACTTGTTAGAGATGATAGATGATGACTTTAAGATATGTGAAATCACCTTTTTGACTTTTTTCGATAACTCTTTAGCAGTCAATATTTTGTTATACATTACTGAAGCAAAAATGTTTATCTCAACAATCTGCAACTATATATTATAATTTGAATGTCCTATGGTGCATAATAAGGGGCTATAAGGGGCCACAATGCTAAATCTTTGACGCTTTATATCTCAAAAGTGAAAAATATTTTGATAAGTAATATTGAACAAAAGATGTTCAAAATAATATTCTGAACAATATGCAACGTTTAATTTTTCGCTATACGTCCCCTTTAAGGAGTTAAAGGGTTGGCCCCTAAATATTTCTTTGGCAAATAACTCGAAAACGAAAGAGAATCTCTGAATAGTTGTTGAACAAAAAGTGTTCAAAATCCTGAGAGCTTTAAGATGAGATCAAGAAAAAGGGGCTGGGCACCCAAATTAGGGGCCGAGAGGGGCCAAAAGTCTTTTTTCGATAACTCTTTAGCAGTCAATATTTTGTTATACATTACTGAAGCAAAAATGTTTATCTCAATAATCTACAACTATATAGTATGATTTGAATGTCGTATGGTGCATAAAAAGGGGCCATAAGGGGCCAGAATGCTAAATCTTTGACGCTTTATATCCCAAAAGTGATAAATATTTTGATAAGTAATATTGAACAAAAGATGTTCAAAATAATGTTCTGAACAATTTGCAACGTTTAATTTTTCGCTATACGTCCCCTATAAGGAGTTAAAGGGTTGGCCCCTAAATATTTCTTTTGACAATAACTCGAAAACGAAAGAGAATCTTTGAATAGTTGTTGAACAAAAATAGTCAAAATCCTGAGAGCTTTAAGATGATATGAAGAAAAAAGGGCTGATTCCTAATATTAGGGGCCGTGAGGGGCCAAAAGTCAATTTTTTTAAGTCTTAATGTTCAATGTCTGTTTACAGACTATGGAGGCAAAATTGTTTTTCTTCACAATTTTTATCATTATTTTAGAATGAAATTCTCAATCAAAATCTGATCTCATCTTATCAAGAATCGGACGGAAGACCCACTCGTTGCTCGCAACGAGATCGTATCTAGTTATTATTGTTTTTTTTCTTACCGATTTTGTGCACGCGATTTCTCGAAAACGGCTGGATAGATTTTCATGAAACTTTCAGGACTGATAGAACATCAAACAAAGCTGAAAGTATTTTTTTTGTTTTGATGACGTCACTTCCGGTTTTGAGATTTCCGCGATTTAGTGATTTTCAGGGGGTCTCATTGTCCATCAATTTTCTCGAAAATGCCTTAAGACAGAAACATGAGATTTTCAGCGATGATAGAGCAATGTGTGGTCTTTTGTCACACACCACTCTTTTTCTCCGGAAGTGCCGCACGTCGGCGCTCGCTATGGCTCGCAAAATAGACCTATTGGGAATTTAGAACTTTTTAACACATTTTTTGCAATCTCTTTTTACACGTTAATATTTTGTTAAGACATATAGAACAAAAGTTGTGAAGAATGTCACGATCTTTCGAAAGACATCAACGAAAAGGGGCTGGCCCCTACAATAAAGGGCCAAAAAGGGCCGAAATTTTTTCCTTTATATCTCAAAAAGTATTGAGAATTTGTAATACGTCAGAGAAGCAAAGTTGTTCAAAATATCAAGCTTTATCGAATGGCGTCGTCGAAATACGTCCGGCGACGTCACTTCCGGTCAAACCGGAAGTAGTCCAAAATTGCATATTTTTGCCGTTCTTGACAGGTTTTTGGGTAACAAATGTCACTGGAAGCTAAAATCTTAATTTTCAGTCCGTCGACGTCACTTCCGGTCAAACCGGAAGTAGCCAAAAATGGCTTAATATTGCATTAATTCATAAAGATTTGGAAGATTAAACCATTTTTGAACTTCATTACTTTTTTTTTGAAAATGAAAGTTACAGGTGCACTTCCGGTCAAACAGGACGGAAGACCTACTCGTTGCTTTGCAACGAGCTCGGCTCTAGTTATTATTAGGGTCTTCCGTCTTCAGCGGAAGACCCTTCTATTATTCTTCGGTTTCTTTTTTACCTTTATTAAGGTCTTCCGTCTCCAACGGAAGACCTTCTTGTTATTCTTCGGTTTCTTTTTCCCTATTATTATTATTTTTCTTACCAATTTTGTGCACGCGATTTCTCGTAAACTACTGGACCGATTCTCATGAAACTTTGACATCTGATAAATACTGATTGGAACCTTATTGGAAATTTTTTTCGTCGATGACGTCACTTCCGGTCGTGAGATATGGACAATTTTCTGATTTTAAAATGCAATTTTGTCTTGATTACTTAGCGAAAACTGCTTAAGATATGAAGCTAAGATTAATTGGAGATGATAGTTCATGATTTATAGCGTTGCAGAATCGCCTTTTCGTGCGTCGTCAATACTTCCGGTCGAAACCGGAAGCGAATTTAAAAAACGCAATTTTTCAACTTTTCTTTTTTAATATTTTTGTATAAGAATTGAATAAAGATCCCTTTTCTGAATCCAAATATGTAATTTGTTTGAAAATCGACCGAGCCAATCTCGAGATATTTGCATTTGAAAACGCGAAGCGGCGATCCCGATGGCCGAATGGTTAGCGCGTTGGATTGTCACGCGGGCGACCCGGGTTCGATCCCGCTTGTGATCAAAAAATTTTATCACTTTTTCTGCTCGATTTTTCGATTTTTATTAATTTTAGACTATTTGCAAAAACATATTTTCAACTTGTAAGTATATCTTACGTAATAAGGGGTCACAAGGGGCCAGAATGCTCAATCTTTGACACTTCATATCATGAAAAGAGGGAATATCTTGATAAGCAATATTGAACAAAAGTTGGTCAGAATAATGATCTAAACAATATGCATACTTTGAATTTTTGTAAAATGGCCCCATTAAGTACTTGTAGGGGTGGCCCCTACATATTTATATTAAGTATATCTTCTAAACAAAAAGAAATCTCTGAATAGTTGTGGAACAAAAAGTCTTTGAAATCACAAGACCTTTCGTTTGATATCAAGAAAAAGGGTCTGACTCCTCAAATTAGGGGCTCAGAGGGGCCAGAAGTCTTTCATCTTTAACTCTTTAATGATCAATATTTTGTGATACATTAAAAAAGCAAAGTTGTTCATACTAACGATTTGCAACAATATATTACAATATTTTGGTCATATGTTACGTAATTAGGGGTCACGAGGGGCCAGAATGCTAAATCTTTGACGCTTCATATCTCGAAAAGGGGGAAAATTTTGATAAGCAATATTGAACAAAAGATGGTCAGAATTATGATCTAAACAATATGCATAATTTGAATTTCTGTAAAATGGCCCCATTAGGGACTTGTAGGGGTGGCCCCTAAATATTTATATTAAGTATATCTTCTAAACAAAAAGAAATCTCTGAATAGTTGTAGAACAAAAAGTCTTTGAAATCACAAGACCTTTCGTTTGATATCAAGAAAAAGGGGCTGACTCCTCAAATTAGGGGCTCAGAGGGGCCAAAAGTCTTTCATCTTTAACTCTTTAATGATCAATATTTTGTGATACATTACAGAAGTAAAGTTGCTCATAATAATGATTTGCAACAATATATTAGAATTTTGGTCAAATTTACGTAATTAGGGGTCACAAGGGGCCAGAATGCTAATTCTTTGACGCTTCATATCTCGAAAAGGTGGAGAAATTTGATAAGCAATATTGAACAAAAGATGGTCAGAATAATGGTCTAAACAATGTGCAAACTTTGAATTTTTGTAAAATGGCCCCATTAAGGACTTGAAGGGGTGGCCCCTAAATATTTATATAAAGCACATCTCCTAAACGAAAAGAAATCTCTGAATAGTTGTAGAACAAAAAGACTTTGAAATCACAAGACCTTTCGTTTCATATCAAGAAAATGGGCCTGACCCATCAAATTAGGGGCTCAGAGGGGCCAAAAGTCTTTTATCTGTAACTCTCTAATGATCAATATTCTGTTAAACATTACTGAAGCAAAAGTATTTATCTTTAAGGTTTTGCAACAATATATGATAAAATTTTGATATGTTATGTAATTATGGGGTTAGAAGGGGCCAGAATGTAAAATCTTTGATGCTTTATATCTCGAAAAGCGGAAATATTTTGATAAGCAATATTGAAAAAAAGATGGCAAGAATAATGTTCTAAGCAACATGTATACTTTGAATTTGAGTAAAACGGCCCCATTGAGGACTTGTAGGAGTGACCCTTAAAATATTTTTATTTAACATATCTCCACAACAAATAGAAGATTCTGAATAAGTCTTGAACAAAAAATTTTCAAAATCACAAGACCTTTCATTTGATATGAAGAAAAAGGGGCTGGCTTCTTAAATTAGGGGCTTAGAGGGGTCAAAAGTATTTCATCTTCAACTCTTTCAGGATCGTTGTTTTTTTTTTATAAGTATCCATTATGAGAAGCAAAGATATTCATCTTAATGAAGAAGTGCTTGCAATTTGTTGTAATTATACAAGTCTACATCTAAATTTCTAGCAAATAAGTGTACACATGATTGCTCATTTTGTATTGGTCTATCAAGAGAGAGAAGAAATGCAACACAATCTTCTGAGAGATTTCCAATTTCAAGTTCATTAATACATTGAACCAAGAGCTGATCTTCCTGTCTGTGGATAATATTTAAGTTAATTTTGTGTGGGAAATAATTTTCAAACCAAGGTAATCTAAAGCAATGATTTCCAACATCTCCAAAAAGCTCGTTTGAAATAGGTGGGAGTTGATAAAAGTCTCCCACAAGTATCACCTGGATATTGCCAAAGATGAGTTTTGAATTTCTGACATTTTTACAAAGTAACTGAACTTGGTGTAGGATTTTTGCGCTTATCATGGAAATTTCATCAATAATTAGTATTTCGGCATTTTCAATATTTTCTTAGCAACATTGAACCTTTCATCAGTCTTTACTAAGTGTATTATTTCTTCGTTCAAGTGTCTGCCATCCTCTATCCCGGCCCATTTATGCAATGTCTGTGCCCTTAATTCACCATAATGAGTCGCGGCGATACCGGTAGAACATACAATAGCAACATTTTTCTTCAGTTGTCTTCA
This sequence comes from Saccostrea glomerata, assembly GCA_003671525.1. NCBI lineage: Eukaryota > Metazoa > Mollusca > Bivalvia > Ostreida > Ostreidae > Saccostrea > Saccostrea glomerata. Next base: position 425,098 of record PRKT01000307.1, on the reverse strand, counting down.
ATACCTTACAATTTGTTTGACAAGAAGAGTTTTTCCTGTCCCGGCTTGTCCAGTAATTATCAAGTTATGTCCAGAAGTTGCCAATTCAAAAGCTCTTCGTTGATCGTCGTTCATTTTTATTTCCCGTACTTTTTTTGCAAATTTCGGCTCTTTCCGTTGGTTCTATTACATTCGGAACTCTCCGAGTACAGAAGTGGAGTTATCGTTCCTGTAGTTAATTACTACGAGGTGTCGTTTTTTCGTCACTTCCGTAATTTCTGCTTTGACATTTCTGGATTTTTGGCGTTTGACGGTTAATAAAGGGATAACAGAAGAATGTTTGGTTGATAAAATAGCACGATTTACGACAAAAACCTCTACCGAATTATGGCATGACTAGACATTTTGGTGACATGTAATAGGTATATGATATTTTAGGCCCGATATTCAAGAGGGGTCCGAATTAACAACCCGAAGTGACGTACCTTCTCTATTTTAAATATACCAGGGTATGACTTTGTTCGTAAATCGTTAAATCTATGTTATTGTTTGGGTTTTTCATATGGAATACATTGTAAATAAGTACTAGAAACATAATTCTTGAGAAAAAAAGAAAAAAAAATATTTTGACCAGGGTTGTATAGTGGGGGGGGGGGGGGGGGGGGGGGGGGGGGGGGTCCTGTCCACAAGTTCCTCTAGTTACATATTGTCATTGTGCACCTTCTATTTTACTTTTTGATCTGACATATATTTTTGATTTTCCAGAGCAAAACATGGACACTGCCATATTATTCATATGGGAGGCGGGGGGTATCATTTAGTGAGCTCATTGCTCACAGGATCTCAAGTTATACCCCCCGCTTGAAAAGCGGGAGGGTATATAGTAATCGGTATTTCCGTCCGTCCGTCCGTCCGTCTGTCCGTCCGTCTGTTACGCTTTGGGATACCCATCTCTTATCCGCAACTCCTCTCATACTACTGAAGGAAATATAGCAATTATCATGAAAACACGTGCATGCACGTGCGCTGCAATCTGATTGGCTTAAACTTTAAATAGCTATAACTCCCTTGATTTTCAACCAAACAGGATGGGATTTGGAACATAGATAGATATACTGGACTACTACAAGAAAATATGGTCACCATGCACATGCACACACGTGCATGTTCGTGCGCTGCAATCTGATTGGCTGAAACTTTAACAGCTATAACTCCCTTCGTTTTCAACCAAACGGGGTGAGATTTAGAACATAGATAGATGTAACGGACATCTACAAGAAGATATGGTTACCATGCTCATGTATGCACGTGCGTGCATGTGAAATGAGCAAAATAAAAAAAAAACACTTGAATGAGGGTATCTTTTTAATACTTTTGGATTAAATACTTTAATATTTAGTATATTTAAATATATAGATTGTGTAGACAAGATGATATGGTCATTACGCACATGCATTCACATGCACACGCGTGCAATGCTAAAATTTGAATGAACTTTGTACACTTCTGGGTAAACGTTGTTAAAGTCTCAAATGCAACTTTTGATTTTCTGCATAAATTGCTATGGCATTGCTGTCTCGTGGATTTTCTGAATCGTCTTTAATATTAAAAACATCATTTCCTACAGAAAACTCGAGACTTCCCTAGTGGTGCATCCCCACGGCATATACGCAGTAAACTGCTACTTTCTTCATTCTTCAAGCTAAGTTTTCAAGTTGAAATATTAAGTTTTATCAAGTAATTAAAAAAAGATTTTCGTTTTTTAAAGTTACTATGAACTAGTATTTTGTGTTACTTTTGATATTGACAAAAACGAGTAAAAGACGGTACTAAAAACAGACTGAGATGTTTAAATTTAATATTATTTTAAATTTAATTATTACTTTCCTTTTCTTCAAGTAAAATATCTAAGTATGAAACAGATGTGTGAGACTCTGTGGTATCTTTTATCTTAAGCTCTCCTGGATATATCATATCGACGTAGGAATGGAAATTACCATTGTTTATTGACAATACGTCGTCAATATATATGTGAAGGTCGAGTTGAAGGCCACAGCAAGTGTTTCCTTCTTTTCAGGCAAAAGATTTTGCATAAATTCTGCTTCATATGAATACAAAAATAAGTCTGCTAATAATGGAGCGCAATTGGTTCCCATGAGATTTCCAATAGATTGTTGGAAGACCTGGTCTCTAAATATCACATAAATATTGTCAATCAGAAACTCAAGCATCTTTTTGATGTCAACTTCAGAGTAAAAATTTTTTTCAGCGATCCAAAGGCCTGTGTTCTAAATTCTTGAGAGCAAACACTTGATTGGATGATTGAAAGGGCATCAGGAAATGACCCTCAATGGAGTTTCTTCTGATCCTTCCCTCAATGGAGTTTCTTTCGATCCTTGTGTAGAATCAAGAAGAAAGAAGAAATAAGGGGAATTTTACGGGGTGTCACCTTGTTTTGGAAAGGCAGGCAATGGTATGGGACCACTGGGAAAAGGATTAAATTCATTTCCTTCGTTGGCACAGTTTGCTAAATCCAGAACATCTATTGTTCTTTGCCAGTGCATAGTGACAAAATTTTAAGAACCAATGCATAGAATCTGCCTATGCTGGTCATTTTTGTGCGAAGACCTTTAAACTCTGTTAGAAAAGAAAGAAGCAAATTAAAATTAGGAAATTTAGAATATGAGCCTTGAAAAGATTCTCAGTGTAGCAAATTAACACCCCAGTAATTAACAAAAAGACAAGAAATAATTTCAACCATTTTAAGTTTTTGTGATGTATATTGTAATTAATGTCAGGTTTATTTTCCGAGTCTGCACTATATATTAAAAGAATCTAACACTGATGTTCCGCGATATTTACATTTTATTAATAATATCATAAATTACTGTTGCATTTAAACCGGGACGTATATTATTGTTTATAGTAAATTAACTTGTGTATCTAAGACAATGTGTCTTTCCAGTACCACACTGTCCTGTAATTAGGAAGCTGTGGCCTTTAACAGCAAGATCTCCGAGGTCGGGGTCCTTCCATCCATTCCCGCGAGAATGTCCGTTTCATAATCCATGTAACCGCTGATTTTGGTTTTCACTGATAACCTGTGTTAGTTATATGTCAGGTAATATCGTCGCGGACAACGAATGTTTGAGCAAAGATGTTGAGAAAAGTCACTCCCTATTCAATACCAACCCAACTACTGAAAACTCCCTAAGTTTCACTTGCTCAAAGCGCTGCTTGAGACATTTGGAGATAAACCATTAGAGAAGAACTTACTTAATAGTAAGTCATGTTGCAGACATTTAAAAGCCTTAGAAGAGGTCCATTAAAATAGCAGCTACATGTAAAGTTTGATCTTAAGCCATTTTCCGGTCTTGTGGGAGTCGCTGTAGTTAAGTTTGGCATCCGTGACCTTTTCTAAATGCACAGAGTATTATTAAAAATACCACAAAACTAGAGCCGAGCTCGTTGCAAAGCAACGAGTAGGTCTTCCGTCCTGTTTGACCGTAAGTAACTTTTATTTAAAAAAAAAAAAGAGTAATGAAGTCCAAAAATGGGTTAATCCTCCAAATCTATGTTAAGTATAGCAAAATTAAGCCATTCTTTGGTACTTCCGGTTTGACCGGAAGTGAAGACGATGGACGAAAAATTAATATTCAAGCTTCTAGTGAGACATGTTACCCAAAAACCTGTCAAAAACGGCAAAGATATGCATTTTCTGACTACTTCCGGTTCGACCGGAAGTGACGTCGACGGACGTATTTTGACGACCCCATTAGATAAAGCTTGATATTTTGAACAACTTTGCTTCTTTGATGCATAACAAATTCTCAATATTTTTTTAGATATCTGGAAAAAACTTTTGGCCCCTCTAGGTCCCTTAATTTAGGGGTCAGCTCTTTTTTCGACATATCATTTGAAAAATCTTCTAATTCTGCACAAATTATGTTCTATATATTTTAACAAAATATTTTTAATTTAAAAGATAAAAAGAAAAATATGAGTAATTTTTGATTCTTTTAAGTGTTCTAATTTTTGACCCCTATATAGCGCCATTTTGAATAGAGAAATCGAAAAACAAAAACCGATGTGCACAACTTCAATCCTTCTATTATCTAAAATCAGTGGAATTTCTGGTCCAGCTTTAGCCGTCTCTGAGCCTTTGTCTGGAAACAAAAGCCTATAAATTTTCGTTTAAAGGGAAATAACTCAAAACCGGAAGTGACTTTTTGAAATTTTAGTTAGCATTCTGATAGAGTTTATAAACGTCTATAATCTCTGAAAATTTGAGCGAAATCTGTTGAAAAATGAGTGAGATATGAGGCCTCAAAGTTGCGGTCTAGGAAGTAGAAGAAAAAAAAAGAATAATAATCTTTACCATCAGAATCAGAAACGGAAACGGAAGACCTTAAAAAGTCAGAAAATTGTACACATAAAACCTTTCAAAAAAACTTTGACACTGTTGGTAAAATACGAAAAGGTCTATAATTACTTTTTAACAGGTCTTCTTTAATTTTTGTTTTTGTACAAGAAAATGACCTGAACTTGTTTAGTCTGTCAGGAAAGTTATCCTTGGATAGGTTAATGAGAATAGAAATATGTTCACTCAGAACAGGTTCTCAAATTTCAGAAGTTAAGCAGATACTTTCCTTCTTAAAAAAGATTTCTTAACATTAAAGTTTATATATTAGCTTAGTCACTTAATTTTTCATCAGGTCGCCCGAGTGCCGTGGTTAGAGCGTCTGCTCTACAGTCGCAAAGTTAGGAGTCAATCCTTGCATCGAATAACACTGTGGGATGTGGAGACCGGTCCCTCGGATGAGACCGTAGTGTAAACCGAGGTCCCGCGTCGCAGTAGGTGCTGGCACGAAAAAGATCCCTCCCTGCTCTAAGTGCTTGACCGATATATGCAGAACCAAAAGTTAATGACAAGCCTGCAACCATCAAGCAATGATCACCTCCATATTCTGATCCTTTTTCGGATGGAAGTACAAGCATCGAACAGTGGTCAAATGATCTGAAGTATAAAGAGCAATGTGATGCAGACTCAATAATTTTTTTTTCAATTTTCCATTCACGACAGGTATTTACAGAAATAATGTATGCACGGTTACAAAAAAATAAATTCTTCCAATTGTTTATGCATTTCATGCAGACCTCACTCCCAATTTGTTAGTTTTTTTTTGTTTTCCTTTTTTTAAAGAGAATTCAATAACGATTACAATTCCTTCCTACACTAGGTGGAGATGAATTAGAATTGAGTCTAAAAGATAAACAAAAACAAACAAAAGAAACCAGAAGTCTCTGTCGAGACTGAAGCTCTACTGGTTTGAACTTATAGCAAAGGAAGAGAAGAGTACTTAAGCAGCTGGGATTTGAAACTTTACAACAGCAATATATAGAATAATGATCGTTGATAAAGTCTCTTTATGTTCTTAGTGTAGTCTACTTGTGTGCCAAGTTATACTGAAATCAGACCAAAACTGTAGTAGGAGTAGCATTTTGAAAGAATTTCACAGAAATTTCTATTTTTAGTAACCACGGCAACACCGTTCATCGAAATCAAAAACCGATACACAGAATTATGTATCTTAGTGTAGTCTACTTGTGTGCCAAGTTATATTGAAATTAGACCAAAACTGTAGGAGGAGTAGCATTTTGAAAAATTGTTTACAGACAGACAGACAGACGGACAGACGGACGGACGCCGGACGCATTACTATCGCATAAGCTCTTCTGGTCTCTGACCAGTAGAGCTAAAAAAAAAACTCCAGTACGTATTAAACCAAATGCAAAAACCTTTTATGTTAAAAAACAAGAGGCCCATGGGGCCTTATAGGTCACCTGAGTATCATGTAACAACTTTCCAACAATTACAATTGCCTCGTGTTTTAAACCAATGCCCATAAAATTCACAACTTTGAAAGAGGCACTATTGCTTATCATAACTATACACTGAGCTTGCTTACTATGGTAACTTATTACCCAGATGTAGATCAGAGTATCAAAAAGAAAATGCATTTCCACTACATAACAGTTTTGCACCCCACCCCACCCCACAGGAACCACTAACCCTGGGGCCACACGTTTAAAAAATTTGGAAATTTTATCATGAATTTTCTTTCATGATAAATGGTTGATTACTACCGAAGAGCAGATTTTAAAGTTTATTTTTTTACAGACTATGAAACTCACCCCCAAACTACCCCTGACCCGGGGGCCCTGAAATGAACCATTTTGGAAGAAGCCATTTTATCATCATTAATATGTACTTAGATCATTGGCATAACACCCAGGAGCAAATGAAAAGATTTTCAAAGATTTCATGCATTTTCACAATATATATATTCAATAGAACCCTGCCCTAACACCAAAGCCCCTGGGGCCCTGAAATTGACAATTTTGGAAAAAACAGCCTTCCTCATCATAAATATTTACATAGTTCACGGATTTAATACCCAGGAGCAGAGAAGATTTTTAAAGAGTTTCTGTTTTTCACTATATAATCTATATAGCCCTGCCCTAGCACCTAAGAACCCCTGACCTTCGGGCCATGAATTTCACAATTTTGGTAGAGGATTCAATGCTGATTACAATCATGCAAACTGTTTAACTGCTTGATGTTCAAGAGTAAAGGAAGATTTTTAAGGATTGTAGTAATTTTAGTGGTTTTGGCCCCACCCCTCAGGCCCAAAGGGGACAGGGGCCATGAAATTCAACAAGAGGCCCACGGGCCTTATAGGTCACCCGAGTATCGTGTAACAACTTTCAAATAATTAAGATTGGTTCATGTGTTACCCCAGAGGCCAATTGGTTCATGTGTTACCCCAGAGGCCAATTGGTTCATGTGTTACCCCAGAGGCCATGAAATTTACAATTCACAACTTTGAAAGAGGCACCATTGCTTATCATAAATATACACTTAGCATGCTTACTCTATTTACTTAATACCCAGAGGTAAATCAGAGAAACAAAGAGAAAATGCACTTCCACTTTATTCTTTCAATTCTTTATTGGCACTAAAGCACATATTTATATATAGAAATGTGTTGTTAGCCATATACATGTATTGCAAAATATTATACTATTGTAAGCTTGTTTCTAACATCAAAACAGTCTCTTATATATAGACAGATTTGTTTCGTAGATACAAAGTTATGTGGATTAAGCAAACAAGTTATTAATATCTAGTAACCTCGAATACTATTTTCTGACATTTTTATACACAGGACAATCAAATAAAAAGTGTTTTTCATCTTCAACAATAGTTTTACATTGGAAACAAAATCTATTTTCTCTAGTAATGACATGATTACAGTATCTACCTGTTTCTACGTACAACTTATGTGCACTTATTCTTAACTTGGAAAGATAAGAAAATAAATTCTTTTGAAGTGGAAAACACAAGTATGGTTGGATTTCCAGTTTCTTAGCATCATAGTTGAATAATGTACTATAAAATGACAGCTTACCGCATTGAGTATTGTTAATGTGTTGGAGTTCAGAAAAAAAAAATTTTAAGTTTAGGACTAAAAGTTTTAAAATCTGTGTCAAAGTTAAAATCTAACATCTTCTGCATTGATTTTACACAACTTTGCCAACATTTTTTATTTTCACTGGCCAATCGAGTATCTTCCAAGTAAGCATTCTTGAGCAAGACATTGCAATTATTATTTGTTTTTGTTAACTTTTCCAATCTGGAATAATATTTAAAAACAAGCTGGTAAATTTTGGTATGTACAGGGAAAACACCTAATTCAATTTTAGTTGCTAAGTTTGATGCTTTATTATGGACACCTAAGATGTTTTTTAAGATAAAATTTTGGATTTTTTCAAAAGGAGTTTTATCAAAATTATTGGGATTTGTATTAAAATCAGAGATCCAGATTTCTGAAGAGTATGTTAAAATTGGAACAATAATTGATTCATATAGCTTTAACCACAAGCTGGGAGAGAGATTTGAGCCAAAAGGTAGTTTATGCGTTAAGGCAAAATAAGCTTTTCGGGCTCTGGCAGCAAGGTCATCACAAGCATGTTTTAAATTGCCATTTGATTGTAAAAATATACCAAGATATTTGTACTTATCAGTAATATTTATATTATTGTTGTTATAATAAAATGCATAATATTTCTTTATTTTTCTGGTAGAGCAAATCATAACCTTTGTTTTTTCTTAGTTTACATGCAACTTCCATTCTATACAATATCTTGAGAGACTGTCCATACAATTTTGGAGACCTTCAGCTGACTCTGATAATAAAACAAGATCATCAGCAAAAAATAAGTGATTAAAAGTTAAATCACCTAAACATACAGGGTAGGTCATAACTTTATCAAAATAATTTTCAAAGTCGTCAACAAAAATATTAAATAAAGTAGGACTTAAATAAAGTAGGACTTATAACCAGTTTACATCTCACCTCAAAGGAACCACTGACCCTGGGGCTACATATTTCAAAATTTTGCGAATTTTATTTTAAAATGGTGGATTAATACTTAAGAGCAGATTTCAAAGCATTACTTTATTTTCAGACAATGTAACCCTCCATAAAATTACCATTTTGCTAGATGCACCTTTCTTCATCACAAATATATATATATATATACTTGGATCATTGGCATAAAACCCAGGAGCAAAAGAATAGATTTTCAAAGAATTAATGCATTTTCACTATATAATCAATAGAGCCCCGCCCAACCCTGACCCTGGGGCCATAAAATTCACAATTTTGGAAGTGGCACTCTTGCTCATCATAACTATATGCTTAGTTAGTTTTTATTTAATATCCAGGAGGAGAGAAGAAGATTGTCAATGAATAAATTCATTTTCACTATATGATAAATAGAGCCCCGCCCTAACACAAGAAACCCTGACCCTGGGACCATAAAATTCACAATTTTGGAAGAGGCACTCTTGCTCAATATAACTTTGTACTTGGTAAGTTTACTTGATAGCCAAGAGCAGAGAAGAAGATTTTCAAAGAAATAATGCATTTTCACTATAAAATCTATACAGCCCAGCCCTAGCACAAGAACCTATGACCTTGGGGCAATTAATTTCACCATTTTGGTACAATTTTCACAGTTTGTCTGCTTGATGTCCAGTAGTAAGGGAGAAGATTTTAAAGAATGCAAAAATTTTAATAGTTTTGGCCCCACCCCTCAGGCCCCAAGGGGGCGGGGACTATAAAATTCAAAATTTTTGTTTCCCTTTTGCCATAGATGCTGTATACCAAATTTGGTTGAAATTGGTTCAGTGGTTTCAGAGAAGAAGCTGAAAATGTTCAAATGTTAACACAAGACGGACGACGACGGACGAAAACGGATAGCAATAGGTCACCTGATTACTCAGGCGACCTAAAAATTGGAAGAGGCAGCATTATTCAACATAACTATGTATTTGGTTTGTTAATTAAATACCCAGGAGCAGAGAAAAAGATTTTCAAAGAAATAATGCATTTTCACTATATAATCTATATAGCCCCGCCCTAGCACCCAAGAACCCATGACCCAAGGGCCATGAATTTCACAATTTTCGTAGAGGTCTCATGCTCATTACAATCATGCAAACAGTTTAACTGCTTGATGTTCAGGAGTTAAGAAGAAGATTTTTAAAGATTGCACTAATTTTAGTGGATTTGTCCATAAAATTCAAAAATTTGGAAGAGGCAGCATTATTCAACATAACTATGTATTTGGTTTGTTCATTAAAAACCCAGGATCAGATCAGAAAAGAAGATTTTCAAAGAAATGATGCATTTCACTATATTATCTATTAGCCCCGCCCTAGCACATAAGAACCCCTGACCCTGGGCCGTAAAATGCACCGTTCTGGAAAACGCAGCCTTATTCAACATAACTTTGCACTTGGTTAGTTTTTTTAATGCCCAGGAGCAGAGAAGAAGATTTTCAAAGAAATACTGCATTTTCACAATATAATCTATATAGCCCCGCCCTAGCACTAGAACCCCTGACCCCAGGGCCATGAATTCCACAATTATGGAAGAGGATTCAATGCTGATTACAATCATGCAAACAGTTTGACTGCTTGATGTCAAGGAGTAAAGAAGAAGATTTTAAAGATTGCATTAATTTTAGTGGTTTTGGTCCCACCCCTCAGGCCCCAGGGGTGCAGGGACCATGAAATTCACAATTTTTGTGTCCCTTCACCCTTAGAATCTTTATGCCATATTTGGTTGAAATTGGTTGAGCGATTGCTGATACGAAGCTGAAAATGTTCAAAAGTTAACAAACGACGCGCGACGACGGACGAAAACAGATAGCACTAGGTCACATTAGTTTACTTAGGTCACCTAAAAATATCATTAAATCAAGTAATGTTTGAGAGCTTTTGTTTTTTTTTTCAAAAAGAATTTCTGGTAGCCAACAAAGACGTCATAATGGTGACCTACTTAAGCACAGATGGTTAAGGTACTCCTTTTCTAAGGATGCCGTTTACTGTGAAACTTGTGTTGTTTGGTAAAAAAAATGCAAAAGAGAGGTCATTCTCAGTGGAGCAAACTGGGGACTGGAAAAACCTTAGCTCCTTAATTGCAAGGCACGTAAAAGATGGTTCTCCACACTATGGTAATTTAGAGGCTGCAAGCAGATTCATGACTATTATTTCAGTTACGGATTCCTTCTCGCTTATGAAAATTAACCATCGAAAGGCAAAGAGACATTTTTGATGAATACGAAACGTTATTATCAGAACCACAGCAATTCTACACAGAAATTCGTGGCTGGCAAACAAAATAGGGAATGGAATCAGATTCTACCAAACCAGTCAGGACTTGCCCTCAACGTTAGAGGTCACATACCCCCGGGGGTCATGATTTGAACAAACCTGAATCTACACTGCCTAAGGATGCTTCCATATAAATATGATCATTCATGCCTGCTGCTATTGTTCAGAAGAAGGTATTTAAGCAACGTACCTTACCTATTGATAAATTTTCTAGATATTCCTAAATTAAGACTACAATGTCATAAGATGTTCATAGACCAAAAAAAATCAGCATGCATTACCAGGGGTTTTAGAAAGATATCTAAAGATGAAATTTTCTTGGATAATTCAAAGAAAAATGTATTTAAAAAATACTAAACATATATTCGTGGTGTTTCTTTTATCAAATATTGTTTTAAAAGAAGTGTACAACACCATATACATAGACATATATAGCACACAGTTCCTTCCAGAATTGGAACTCTTCAACTCCAGGGTGAAAGACTGAAAAGTTCAAACTACGTTGCGAATGTCCTTAAAGAATATCCTTATATTTCTATGTAAAACTTTGATCCGCCATTGAAACCTCTCCAGGGGTCATGATTTGAACAAATCTGAATCTACACTACCTGAGGATGCTTCCATATAAATACGATCATTCATGTCTTTGCTATTCTTCAGAAGATTATTTTCAAGGAATTTCCCTGAGACGTCGCGCACGGTGTTGGTGTCAAAAAGTTAAAAATTAGTATTGAGGCGGCTTAAAATTTTGCGCTATTTTCATAATTTTAAAACAATTCACTACTAGTATATGAAAACTATATATTATTCGGTCGGTAATTGTATACTTAATACATTTTAACAAAAATATTGATAAAAAAAATTCCATTTGTCAAAGATATCAATTTGACTATTTCGTCAATTTCGTGAAAAACGCATGTAGATGGGTAACAGGGGCGTCGCACACGCAATTACAAAATGTTGATAACTTCCTTAATACAAATAATACAAACTTAAAATTTGGCAGAAAAATTCAAAATATGATGTAAATGATGTAAATTCTTCAAATTGTAATGTCATTCAATCCGTATATATGCTCCGAACGCGTCGCTCAAAATCCAAGACAGAGGTGTAGATAAGCGTTAATCGACGAAATACGGGATACACATAAAAATTCACCCTCACTGATACTATAACAGAAAAAGGTTGGCAACATCAACATACGATTTTCGACCCCTCGGTAGGAAATCCTCAAAAAATTATGATGAAAGCTACTTACCGACTGGAAGTAAAGGTTTCAATATCTTCAGAGATTATTAATTAATTGATACATCGCTAATTTGAGTCCCATTGTATTTCCAGTCCTGAGGAACTACCGCGACTCATAGTTAAACATGAAAATCCTCAGGACTGGAAATACAATGGGACACAAATAAGCTTGTTCTGTTCTGTTCTGTTCTTGTTCTGTTATAGTATCAGTGAGGGTGAATTTTTATAAAGGGCTAGTTTTAGCTTAAATTTTGGATTTTTCAGTTGTAATACTTTGAAAATATATCATAGAAAAATATTTTATTCAAAAAAGTCAAAGAATCCATGGGGTACGAAACACGGGAGGGGGGGGGGGGGGGGGGGGGTCCTGTCCCCAAGCACCTGTGGATGGAAACGGTTTGGATGAATAAAGAAATGATAGAATACATAATTATATATACTCGTATATTCCGTATGAGATTTGAACAAATAGCCTTTTGTATTGTTTTATGGACTTCTGATCTTGAATACTGTTCGTTATCTCCATGTGTTTTCTTTATCTTAAAATGCCTTATTATGTCATATTATTATCTAAGAAAACAATGTGTCAAACATTATTACGTTTAAAATATTTTAAACAATTACCAAAAACGTAATTTGCAACTTTAGGCAAGTCCTAAAAGTCAGTGTAGCTTAATTAATTCAATTCAATTCAATTTATTCACTTAAAACCATTTTAAATGGTTTATGAGGGACAATATATATATATATATATATATATAAAACATATATACATGTACATATAATACAGTCAGTCCTTTAAACATTTCTCTTTATTGATTAAAATATCCCCATGATATAAGGAGAAAAATATTCTCTTCTGAATACTCCCTTTCATGACATTTTATGAAGATGGTTTACAAATGGCAAATATATAATTATAGCTAAAATTCGCCGGAATAATTCGCTTATTCCAAAGTGAAACCTTGCATGTAACGTGTGGATAGTCGGGGCCGGGGCCGGGATTGTGAAGGTACACGGAGAAAAGCAAAACGGGGAAACTCAATCTAGCGAGCAGAAAAGGCATATATTGAACATAATGTACTTATTAGATTAAAAATATTAGAAGTAAAAATATCTCTGTTGCATAGAAAATATATCTCCCCCCTCCTTCTCTCTCTCTCTCTGCAAAAAAAGGGAGGTTGGTTTCAACCCCCGGACCCCCTCCCCCTCTGGATCCACTTATGGTGATCTGCCCTTAGAAGAAGGTTTTTGACAGTTAAATTACACGATTTGTTATACATTAAAATATTTTCAGCACTTGTTTAAGACCAAGAATAAGTTACTACATGCAGTATTTACCTTAATTTTCCAAATGAGAGTAAACAGCAGTAATTTAATTCTGCTCACAAATAATCCATTCTCTTTGAACATTTTCCTGCAAAAATAAGGCAGGTACCCTATGTTATTATATAAATGAAGGGAAAATTCTCAGTTTGCTCAAGTTTAAATGATATAATTTTCAAAGTCAAAAAAGGAGTTTCTAGTAGTGTTTAGAGCTTTTTTAACTAGACTACATGCATTTATGAGGAAAATGTTAAAGCTGAACACTAGTGTACTTCTAACAGGCATTGTCTGTCGTATTTCTCCTTCAGTGATGCTATATCCCATACAACCCAAATATGAGTTTGTATCATGAATATTGCACGGGTTTCAAATGTGCAATCAGGTGTAAAGAAATCGAAAAGGTTATATAATGTGCATTTTAAACATTATTCATGAGTAGTGAATAGCTTCAAGTTTAAATTGAGAGGAAAAGCTGTGTTCTTTTTTTGAACCGAAAATCAATAAATTACTTCTTTTTTTCTATGCTTTATACTCAAAACGTCGATAAATATAGAATGGAATTCCAGATTCGGTGATTAGTCTATTTTTATATCACCTGGAAATTTCCACATCTGCTCCTAACTTTAGTTTTTCGTGCACTTTTATTGATACCGTTTTCTTAGTTGATACAGAGATCACTGTTTGCGAATTGGTTCAACATCAACACAGTTCCTAAGTACATCCATTTATTGTTAATACAAGAGTGGATCTGGATTTTTTACAAGAGGGTTTCAACGTTTGATTCCTTTATATTATTTTTTTGGTTTCCTGAGTCACTCAGGTGATCTATAGCTGTTAAAGATTAAAAAACTTTTTTTTTCAATCTTAATCCAATGAAAATCTTTCTGTGTACGTAATAATAAATTAATATGTTTCTTTATACCATTTCTACGAGAAATGCCAATTCCCCCCATAAAAGCTTTCATTTGTGGACATGTCCATGTCCATACAAACAGGGAGGTATGTAAAACCATCTAAAAAAGATTGGTACTATACCCAACATGTGTATGTTTCACGTACATGTAACATTATCATATCAAAGTTTTAATCCCTTCAAAAATGATTTAGCTTATTCTCACCTTGTGTAAAATTCCTCCAAAATTCCAGAAACAAATTTTTATGCTGTGTTTATACATATACTTGTCCATTTCGGACCCTTAACTGTATACTACTGTAATAAAAATAAATACACTGTAAAAAAGAAAATTACCCTCTGAGTTATATAATTTCTAAGGTTTACTAGTTTCAGAAGTATAGAACAATTTTGACTTACAATTTCATGAAGATATGTCTAAAGTTGTCGTAACTTTAAGATAATTCTTAAGAACTTTCTTAAGTTACGATACTTTCGAAAACCCACTTAGTCTTAAGAATTGTCGTAAGTATATCTTAAGACGTTTCTTAGTCCTAACATAGCTTCGTAAACATGCCTGCTGGTATTGAAGATTCCAGCTTGCATTGAGGTGCTCCGTTAGTGATGATTACTGCTATTCATCTGGAAATGGATTAATTTTTCTGTATTCGCATGCCCCATAGGTATTTACTTATTTTTAATACGTTGTTTATTGCTCACTTGTTTGATGCCATTATGTATGTTACCTTCGGAGACAGGTTAAATTTGTCACTGGGATTCGGTAACTCGATTGTAGGAAGATGTCCGTGCCACATGAACTCCAGGATACTCCATGTAGTCCCTCTTTATTATCCTATCCAGGATCCCAGAGTTTACCTTGTGCAAGAAGTTGTTTTCTCTTGGAGAGGTTGTTGACATCTTTCCACTTCTTTTGATATCCCCAGCCATTCCTTGTAGTTACTCGGCGCGATTTTCAGGACTAGTATTCCAAATATCAATTGTTAGAGAGCGAAGGACTACTACATCAGGTGTGCACGAAGAATTAGTAATAGCATTCTTTGTTTCATCCCGAGTAAATGCTGTTATTTTACTCACGTTTACATCTGAGACAAGTTTATCCTCTTAAATACAATTCACATTAATAGTATCAATAATGCCATTGGTTTTCGTTTCTTCTCAATATTAATCTCCAAGTCTTTCATATCTTTCACCCTTCTTGTTTCAATGTCCTTTACTCTGCTTATGAATATGCTGTGGAACTGATTTTACGGACAAAATTTCATTCAAGTGGTCACCAACTTTTTTTTCTGAATGATTTTGTTTTCATCCATGAGCTGATAATTTTCTTCATTTTTTGTGTAAATTTTTTTTTTCTGACAGGTGTTCATTTTCATGTTTCAAATTCATATCAATAAGTTCTCTTCTCAATGTCTCATCCATGGTGTTGATTCTTCTTTTTTTTCTGTTTTCAGCTTGGATTCCAATCTCGAAATTTCTACTGGTCGGTTGTATTTATCTGTGCGTGTCTGATATAATTGCTTTTCAATATCAGCTATGCGAGACTAGGTCTGCAAATTGTTTACATTTCTGGTCACTCTCTGTAATGAATCAGACAATTTTTTTCTCGGCCCTTGACATTAGTGTTGTTTGTTTTTTTAGTTAACTTGGTCAATGATTCAACAAAAATAGTATGTAGTATATTGAAATCCTTATACCCCGTAACTTAGGAAGTACATGTATCAGCGATTTCTGGTGGCAAAAAATCTTCTATCTGGTCCTTTGGCATAGCTTCATCAAGTCTTTTTATTAAGGTTTCATCAGCAGCATGATCAGGGTCCTCTTCTTTATTGTCGGATATCTCACTGCAAACAGCTCTAGCAGATGTTTCATAACCAGAAATATCATTGACCAGAGAAAGAATCTTTGGGAAATAATTGCATGAGTAAAATTTGTGATGTTACCCTTGTGCTTGTATTACATGTATTACTCCGGTGGTAATAAATAGGGTAACCTTGTACATTAGCTGTGTTTCTTTCAATAATCCTAAACAGATTGCTTTGTTACCTTCAGTCATTAGGTTCATCGTACCTATCTACAAGGTATGATGATGCCTCCAACTTCCATAATGTTCATAATTTAATATCCTTAAAGCTCGTATCTTGGTGAACTTGAGATAAAAGATTCTTTAGAGTCGGACACATCTTTTCCATATTTGGATATTTTATTTGAAAAAGACGTTAATGTTAATCTAACAACCAAGCTCCTTCATAAATGTAATGACTTTTTTATCGTCAACTTCCCTTTCTAATGCAGCAGTATACCTTCATCATCTGCATACGGAGTATATATATCTCAGTTGATTCGATACGCAAGAGCCTGCTCCATGTAGGAGCAATTTCTAAAACGAGGTAAATTATTGACAAACAATTTGATGAAACAAGAATTTCAGCTGCCTCCTTTAAAATAATTATTTCGTAAGTTCTATGGTCGATACAATGACCTTGTCAGCAAATACAATTTATCATTGGGTCAAATGCTGACTGACGTTTTTCATACTACATGTAAATGTAAGTCCGTTATTTATACACTGAATTGTCCACGGATTTTCCCGTTATTCCCAATCATGACAAGGAGCACACGGCGGGTGTGACCGGTCGGCAGGGATGCTTACTCCTCCATGGCACCTGATAACACCTCTGATGTTTTAGATGTCCGTGTTTGACCTGCTCCTATTTTGTATTTTTTAATGGACTTTTGATGTTGAATACTGTTCGTTGTCTCCATAAATTATGTTTCATTCCAATTTCTCCCTTGTGATCAGAAATTCCACCATGTCTGACGACAGAACATATATCGCTATGATCAATCTTTTTGAATTGAAGTTGCTTTGCTTGAGGTCCTGGCGGGTTTTTAGTTCACCTGAGCCGAAGGCTCAAGTGAGCTTTTCTGATCAAAATTTGTCCGTTGTCTGTTGTCGTTGGCGTCGTTTGCGTTGTCGTTTCACATTTTCGACTTCTTCTCAAGAACCACTGGGCCAATTTCAACCAAACTTGGCGCAAAGTATCCCAAGGTAGAGGAGATTTAAGTTTATTCAAATGAAGGGCCACGCCCTTATTCAAGGGGAGGTAATTCAGAAATAGTGAAAATTTGATGGTATGTTATAAAAATCTTCTTCTCAAGAACCACTGTGCCAGGAAAGCTGAAACTTATAGGGAATCATCCTCAGGTAGTGTAGATTCAAGTTTGTTCAAATCATTACCCCCGGGGGTAGGGCGGATCCACAATGGGCGATCAAATTTTTACATAGAAATATATAGGAAAATTCTTTAAAAATCTTCTTCTCAAGAACCACTGTGCCAGGAAAGCTAAAACTTATAGGGAAGCATCCTCAGGTAGTGTAGATTCAAGTTTGTTCAAACCATGACCCCGGGGTAGGGCGGGGCCACAATGGGCGATCAAAGTTTTACATAGAAATATATAGGAAAATTCTTTAAAAATCTTCTCAAGAATAACAAAGGCATGAATGATCATATTTATATAGAAGCATTCTCAGGTAGTGTAGATTCAGATTTGTTCATATCAAGACCCCTGAGGGTAGGGCAGGGCCACAATCGGTGATCAAAGTTTTACATAGAAATATATAGGAAAAATTCTTTAAAAATCTTCTTCTCAAGCATAGCAAAGGCATGAATGATCATATTTTTATGGAAGCATCTTCAGGTAGTGTACATTCAATTTCGTTCTAATCATGATCCCTGGGGGCCATAACATGGAATCCAAGTTTTACATAGAAACATGTTTAGAATTTAAAAAAAAAATATTCTTTTCAACCATTATTCCAATTCACATGGAAGCATTCTCAGGTAATGTAGATTCAATTTTGTTCAAGTCATGACCCCTGGGGGTAGGATGGGGCCACAATGTAAGTTCATATGTAAAGGGCATTAAAGCCACAGGTAGAAATATGCAAGCATCCTTAGTTAGTGTAGATTCAAGTTTGTTCAAATTATACCCTCTCCCTTTTAAGGATTGGTTTGGACCACTACTAGGTTTAAACTTTTCAAATATAAACTGATTTCTGCTTTTTTCCTAGCCACATTGCTCAGGTGAGCGATGTGGCCCATGGGCCTCTTGTTAAAATTGTAAGGTAAGCACTGTTGTGGGTATTACATATGTAATAATGATAATAATAATAATTCTTTATTTAAAGAAGGTAACCTGATTATAGTCATTAGTGCAAGCTCTATTCTTCCCCAGGGTCGTCTGTCCATTGACAAGTTCAAGTTCAATTTATTCACTAAAACCATATCAATGGTACATGAGGTTCAACAATATATGTACAATATATACAAAAAATAAAATACAAGATACACGTGAAATAGCGGAAATACATTCATATAAAGTAACATAAATAATTATGGAGGACAGACTTTTTCATATACTCTATTTATGTAACTGCATAGCTTAATTAATACTTTGTAGTCAGCAGATGACAACAATTCTGAGAATTGGAAAAAAATTGGTCTTTTACAATATTTACTAGGAAGATATTTTTTTCTACATTCGGAAAAATATTTACATTCTAAAATGTAGTGATACTCATCAGCTATTTGTCCATTATTACAAAGATTACATAGTCTATCATTTTTAGGTCACCTCAGGTGACCTATTGCTATCCGTTTTCGTCCGTCGTCGTATGTCGTGCGTTGTGCGTCGTACGTTAACATTTGAACATTTTCAGCTTCTTCTCTGAAACCACTAAACCAATTTCAACCAAATTTGGCATATAGCATCTATGGGTTAAGGGGAACAAAAATTTTGAATTTCGATCATGGTCCCTGCCCCCTGGGGCCTGGGGGGTGGGGAAAAAACCACTAAAATTAGTGCAATCTTTTAAAATCTTCTTCTTTACTCCTGGACATCAAGCAGTCAAACTGTTGGTATGGTTGTAATCAGCCTTTAGTCCTCTACCAAAATTGTGAAATCCATGGCCCCAGGGTCAGGGGTTCTAGTGCTAGGGCGGGGCTAAATAGGTTATATAGTGAAAATGCATTATTTCTTTGAAATTCTTCTTTTCTGCTCCTGGGCATTAAATAAACTAACCAAATGCATAGTTGAGTTGAAAATGACCGCCTCTTCCAAAATTGTGAATTTAATGACCCCAGGGTCAGGGGCTCTAGTGCTAGGGCGGGGCTATATAGATTATTACAGTGAAAATGCAATAATTCTTTGATATTCTTCTTTTCTGTTTGCGGGCATTAAATAAACTAACCAAGTGCATAGTTATGTTGAATAAGGCTGCCTCTTCTAAAATTGTGAAACCAATGGCCCCAGGGTCAAGTGTTCTAGTGGCAGGGCGGGGCTTTATAGATTATTTCTTTGATATTCTTCTTTTCTGCTCGTGGGCTTTATATAAACTAACTAAGTGCATAGTTATGTTGAATAAGGATGCCTCTTCTAAAATTGTGAATCTAATGGTCCCAGGGTCAGGGGTTCTGGTGGCAGGGGGGGGGGAGGGCTATATAGATTATATAGTGAAAATGAATTATTTCTTTGAAAATCTTCTTCTTTGCTCCTGAGTATCTAATAAACTAACCAAGTACATAGTTATGTTGAATAAGGCTGCCTCTTCCAAAATTGTGAATTTCATGACCCTGTGTTGGGTGTTCTGGTGTTAGAGTGGGGCTCTATTGATTATATAGTGAAAAATGCATAAATTCTTTTTTTTTAAAATCTTCTTTTCTGCACCTGGGTATTAAACCATTGAACTATATACATGATTATGAGGAGGAAGGATGCCTCTTTGAGATTTATGAATTTCAGGGCCCCTGGGTCAGGGCTACTTGTGGTAGAGCGGGGCTCTAATGTTTATATAGTGAAAATGCAGGAATTCTTTGAAAATCTTTTCCTTTGATCCTGGGTATTATGGCAATGATCTTAGTATATATTTATGACAAAGAACGCTGCTTCTTCCAAAAATTCTTAATTTCCTGGCCCCTGGGACAGAGTTACCTTGAGAGGGGGGTCTGAAAATGATTTAATGCCTTGAAATCTGCACTTAAGTATTAATCAACAACATGATGAATAAAATTTCCAAAATTTTGAAAGATGTGGCCCCAGGTCAGTGGTTCCTGTGGGACGGGATGCACAACTGATAATGATAAAGTGGAAATGCATTTTCTCTTTTTTACTGTGATCTACATGTACCTCTTGGTATTACTAACCAAAGTAAGCATGCTGAATGCATGATTATGATAAGCAATGGTGTCTCCTTCAAAATTGTGAATTCCATGGCCTCTGGATTAAAACATGAATAAAATTCAATTGTTGGAAAGTTGTTGCATGATACTCAGGTGACCTATAAGGCCCATGGGCCTCTTGTTGGGAATTCCAAACCATCTCCCAGTCTCAACTGGAAGATGATGATTCGCTGTTCTTAGTTTAATTAAAATTGTTCGAAATTTATTTGGTAGTAAGGCTAAATATTTTTCAAATCCAATTTCTGTTTTGAAGATACTATAAATGAGACCTTTTGACGAATCGCGCATATTACTTCGCCACCTCTGTATGTACTGATCTTTAAGACGTTGTTCAGCTATAACTTTTAGCCATTTAATATTTAAAAAGGTCTGTTCATTCCATACATTTGAAAAGCCACAACTATCAAGTATATTCTTAATACATAAAATCCAAGGGTTCTTATGACTTCCTGAACAAAACTGTTCAAATAAATGTCTATATGTAACATAAACAATCTTGCTTTCAGGGCTTACCAGTAATTTTGCACAATAGGATATCATTCTTGAATACACTGTTATATACAAAGGGAAGCGACCCGTTTCGCCATAAACCATATAACTAGGAGTACTACTTTTTAGATTAAAAATATATTTCAAAAATTTAAGATGAACGCGTTCAATTATTTCAATGTTCTCAAAACCCCATATCTCACATCCATACAGAAGTACTGGAGTGACAACTTTATCGAACAAATCAAGCTGGCAATCTACTGATAAATTAAATTGTCTAATTTTTCGTATGATTCCATACATGGCTTTTTGAGCTTGCTCACATAAATGTTTATTAGTTTTACAGAAGGAACCTGATCGGGAAAAGAGTATACCTAGGTATTTAAATTCGTTCACAGTTTCAATAACAGAATTATTGTAGTAAAATACATTTTTAACAGATGGACCTTTCCAAAAAATCATAATTTTTGTTTTGTTTACATTGACGTTCATTTTCCATTGTACACAATACGAATGAAACTCATTTAGAGCATGTTGTAAACCCTCTGCAGACTCAGACATTATAACTGTATCGTCAGCATAGAACAGATTAAATAATTTAAAATACAGCAAAATTTCATTTTCTTCAGAATTTGATCTGCTTGCATTATTAAAAGATAGCCCATGCACATATTTGCTGGCGAGAAACTCTTCTAAATCGTTAATATACATAGAAAACAGGAGAGGTGATAAATTTTCTCCTTGGCGGACACCAATGTTACAATTGTAAAATTCAGATGAAAGACCATTCATAGTCACAAGAGACTTGACTCCATTATACATTTTTTTTTTCATAAAAGTAAAACATTTACCGCTTATGCCATTATTCAAAAGTTTGTACCAAAGCCCATTTCTCCACACAGTATCGAATGCCTGTTTGAAATCAATAAAAGCACAAAAAGTTTCTTTTTGAGAGATATCACCGTGTTTGTAAGAAAATGTAAACTAAGTATATTATCCAAGGTAGAATAACCTTTCCGAAAGCCAGTTTGACTTTCGCTTATAAGATTAAAGTTCTGTACATAACTTTCCAAGCGTTTACATAAAATGGAGGTAAAAAGCTTACCAAGGCAACTTAAAAGTGTTATTGGACGGTAATTTTCTGGATTTGTTGGGTCACCTTTGTTTTTAAAAATCGGTTTGACAATACCCGTGAGCCATTCGTCTGGAATGATTCCACTATCAAAAATCAAATTAAACAATTTCTTATATACAGGCAAAAATATAGATATTGTTGATGAAATATGTTCGTTTAACAACTGGTGGTAGCCTGTGGCCTTATTAGTTTTCAATTTTTTAACTGCACATAAAATTTCTTCCTCACTAATCTCAAAATTCAAAAAATCATCACATTCATGGCTATCTGTTAGGAAGCTTAGAGTATCATCATCTTCTGTGTCATTATTATGACCTTCATTGATGCCCTTCAGAAAATCAAACATAGAATTAATATCTACAGCACATTTATTTGACGCATTAGGACCATTTAAAATTTTCCAGTAATCTCTAGTATTTGTTGAGCGTAATGATTTCAAGTTTTTTGTTATGCCTTTCCTTTAATCTTTTATACATGAATCCAAAATCTTTTTAGCTCACCTGAGCCGAAGGCTCAAGTGAGCTTTTCTGATCAAAATTTGTCCGTTGTCTGTCGTTGTTGTCGTTGTTGTCGTCGTAAACTTTTCACATTTTCATCTTCTCAAGAACCACTGGGCCAATTTCAACCAAACTTGCCACAAAGCATCCTTGGGTAAAGGGGATTCAAGTTTGTTCAAATGAAGGGCCATGCCCTTTTCCAAGGGGAGATACTCGTGAATTTGCTAAAAATTAATGGCATTTTTAAAAAAAACTTCTTCTCCAGAACCGCTGGGCCAGGAAAGATGAAACTCATGTGGAAGCATCCTCAGGTAGTGTAGATTCAAATTTGTTCAAATCATGACCCCCGGGGCAAGGGTGGGGCCAAAATGGCCCACCCAAGTTTTATATAGGAATATATAGGAAAAAATCTTTAAAAATCTTCTTCTCCAGAACCACTGGGCCAGGAAAGATGAAACTCATGTGGAATCATCCTCAGGTAGTGCAGATTCAAATTTGTTCAAATCATGACCCCCGGGTTAAGGGTGGGGCCAAAATGGCCGACCCAAGTTTTACATAGGAATATATAAGAAAAATCTTTAAAAATCTTCTTCTCCAGAACCACTGGGCCAGGAAAGATGAAACTCATGTGGAATCATCCTCAGGAAATGTAGATTCAAGTTTGTTCAAATCATGACCCCCGGGGCAAGGGTGAGGCCAAAATGGCAGACCCAAGTTTTACATAGGAATATATA
>PRKT01000307.1:391125-401202 GCA_003671525.1 Saccostrea glomerata | reverse complement strand
AGTTTGTTCAAATGATGAAGGTCTGGGGGGGGGGGGGGGAGGTAGTAAATTCAAGCCGGATGTGCTCAGGTGAGCGCTGTGGCCCCTGGGCCTCTTGTTATAGTTTTTACTTTCTAATTGGAGGTTAGCTTTATTTTTTACTATTTAATCGCTTTGCCAAATGATGTTCTTTCTCGCCGTCCTGCACTCTTTATTGAACCAGGGTTTATCACATTATCCCAAATTATTCTGCTGTGTGACATTGTTTTAAATAATGTTTTACTTGTTTCTAGAAATCATTAAGCGTTGGTAACATTTTTAGATCTCCAGGTTAATCATTCCATAACATGGCACCTAGAGTAATGTAGGCCTTTCAACTAATTTACTAAGTTGCACATATGGTAAAAACATTAAATTTTCATAAATAGATTTATATGTACATGAAATTATCAAATAAGATAATAACTTATGCATACCTTTGATTAAATCATTAAAGAACAGGCACGTAGCATCGTTTTTGAAAGTGGGGGGCCAACCTGAGAAATTTTTTTTTACTTACCTAAAAAAAGTTGACAAGCAAAAAAAAGGGGGAAATTTTTTTTGTCGAAAACTCGAAAATCCCTATTTCGGGGGAGGGGGGGGGGGTAGTGGCCAACTTTTTTCAAGGCCAACTTCCTTTCACTTCCATTATCTTCCTATATTTCCTTGCTATAAATATACTGTGGCAAAAAGTAGGGGGGCCAACCTTCTTTTCAGTGGACATTTTCTATAGTAAATGTACTGTTGGGAAAAAAGTGGGGGGGGGCTGCCCCCCCCCCCTGTTGCTAAGTGCCTGAAGAAGTTTAATTATTTGTAGTTGACTTTGTCCCGCTTTCCCGATCGGGAGAGAAAAATTGCCCTCATTTCCCGATTTGGAAAAAAAATCACCAAAATTTCCGATTTTAAAAGTTTCCCTACCGCTGAATTTTGTTACTTGGGATAAACAATGTCAGACTTGTTTATTCAATGCACAAAGATAAGATTTATTGCTTATTTAACCAATGCAGATGTGGGAAATCACTTCACGCTTGAACGCACGCAATTGTCCAGGTACAACTAGCTTATAGCTTGGGGTAATTAAAGGATTATCTTTTCAGTTTTAAGGGGTATGCAATGTGAAACACATAGATTAAGGGAATAATTGTTAGTCATTTTATTAAAAACATAAATTAAAGACAATATAATACTAATCAAACCATAAAATCGGAATCCAAAGAGATCGTTTTTTTTTTTAAAACAAAAGTAGAAAACTACAAAACATAGCTGCTGATTTTATCTACTTATAATGAAAAATATTGTAAAGTTTGCCAGTTAAAATGTTATGAAAAAATTAAGATAATCAATCAAGTCTATGTCAATTAGATTTTCCTTTCCCTCCCTTCTCCCCAAAGTAATATTGTGTATGTTAAGTATGTGCATGACTTAAGGAAATACCCACATAGCACCATCAAGCCTGACAAATTTCATAACTGTAAAATAAAATGATTCTCTTTGGGATAGGTGGTATAAATTTCTGTAAATTTAATATCGTATTAGAATTTCTAATTAATTGAAATATAATTAAAAATCTCATGTTTCCAGAATCAGGTCTTTACACTATCAAAACCACATATATTTTTTAGCCTTTGAAAAAATTGATTTAAAAGTTGTACAGTTTTCAATTTTTCACTAGATTATGTGTCCTGGTAAAAAAAAAGTTGTTTACATATGTAACTAAATAGCCCTTCTTTAGTGAGAGAGGCACTTATTTGAGCAAAAATATTTCAATTTTGAAAAGAAAAAACATTACTTTTCGTGTTAAATTTATCCTTTAGTTGTATTGATAAGTGATATCAATATTATAAATAAAAAAAAAGATAAGTAATTAAATAATCATTTATTTTCACGACAAAATGCGAATTTAATTAAAGCTTTGAAAATTTTCGTCACGCGCTAAATTCCCCATGGGAATTTTCATTTGCCTTCTTCGATGTTGTGTTTTAAGGACAGGTAACTCAGGTGTGCCAAATTATGAGTTGTCGTTTATAGGAACGACATATAGGCTGATTCAGCATTGGTATTTTTATGTACACAAAAGGGTTCCTTACATTGTTTTGTATACAAAAGTGTTGACCAAAAGGAGGAGAATGTCTTCACTCTACCTGAAATAACAGGGTCAAATGAATGGGTAACAGACTATATTCAATATTTTTAACTCTCTTTGACGATTGTTATGAAGAAGAAAATATAATGTCATGGTTTTTTTTGCGCTTCCTAAATAAATATATATATGTTTACAAGTACAATTGTACGAGCATGCAACAATTACTTATCTTATTTGTGTTACTAAGCACGAAGAAGAACGACCGAGCATAAAAATTTAATCAGGTTAGAACTAAGAAGGAGGGTTGATTTCACTATTTATTTTAATTAAAAATTTTACCTTTATGTAATTAAACTGTGTCCGCAACTACATAGTAAATAAGTTTAACATTGGTGCTAAGTTTTAAAACCACTGGATTCTACTGACAGCAATGAAACACTTGGGAGATGCTTAAAACTGACTTGCGTATAAACAGTTAGATACCTCGGACCTGCTCTTAACAAGTTTCAGCAATGAGTTATCGTTCATAACAACGCCTAGCGGCAGCTGAAAGGCCTAAGTAATGGAAGGAATTTTCTAAAAGCCTAACCTAACCCTATTATTTATGAATTGGCACACATAAATCAATATTAGATTCAGATCGAAGAGTATATTGATTATTAATTTAAAAATGTAACATTTCATGTAAATAAGTAGGGCAAGAATTAAAGAGGAATTTAAAAATATAACTTACCGCATATTTGAGTTTATATCACAATATGCGTTTTTATCAAAGCTCTAACCTTTTATTTTTTGTCATCATTCACCTTCTTTTTTGTTGAAAACTTAAAAATGAGTTAAGTCAGAATTTATTTATCCATACATGTATACGATGTCGGTACTAAGTCATTATGTTTACGGGTTATCCCCCTTTTTCTATGCATTAATGGAAGTGAAAGGTGGGCGATGAAAGTATCTGATTTATTTTTTGTGTTATGGAATATTCTATCATAATTCCCAGTTCTAAAGTTGTTTCAGTCGAAAGAGGAAGCATGGGTTATCTTGTTAAAATTGATATTGCTCGATGGCAAATATTTTATTGGATTGAAACAGATCGATTTACCACCCATCCATACTTCAAACACTGGCATATGGTACAAGGGGTGACAATATGGTAATAATAACCAACTTCATTAGCAGATTTTGAATGAAGAAAAAGGTTCCTTAGTTGAATAATTTTTTTTTAAAAATGACCTAATATAAAAAAAAAAAACGACGAACTTTAACTTTATTCGGTCCATTTTATTCAAGGTCAATAAACATCCGTACACATGGTAGCCTATATTTAGATACTTGTGTCCATTGGCCTATCTTTAGGGGATTTGGAAATGGGAATAATTCTTACAGTAGGCTTTAGTAACTTTCGGTTTGTTGCATTTATCAGTTTACTTAATGTAATCGGTGATTAAAAACATGTTCAAGGATAGGGATACCCTGTGACATACTACCTTTGCCCTTAAAGCAGTGAATAAATAAAAAAGATACAGATTGAAAATTAATTAAAATTCGGTAAATCTATTGCGTCACGTTTAAATGTTATTAAGGTCATTGGCAACGCAGGGTTTCCGGAGAAAAAAGGTTTATACCCAGGTTTTTTCATTTATAAAAATAGTCATTGAGAGTGATCTCCCGTATGGAATTCTCTAAGCGGTGAAAACCAATAAAGCGTGTGTTACAGATTGAGAGGTAAACAAAAGCACATGTGTGTGTTTTATCTGATATATTCAACTCTACAATAATAAAAGAATAGCAGAGATGGGTTTGTTTACATTGAGCTGAGGGCCAGACAGTCAACAGGTCGTAATTTAGAATAAGTACATGTATGGTGGGAAGTGCAAAGAAGTGACATAATTATGCTGAAAGTAGTGATAGCTAGGTAGGCCAGATGCGAAAGTTAATAATAAATTCTTGCAAAAATGTTTAATGACAGTTCCTTTCAAATAAAGTAAATTATAGTATAGAAACAAACAACCAGTCTCTTGGTCATTATGAATAATAATTAGACGTTAAGGGACGTAACTCAAAATCAAAGAACAGTGCTGGTATTTCTGTGTTTTGTTTCTATATTTGCAATTTGAGCCAAAGTATATGTTTGTTATAGGAAATTAAGATTCAACAATGTATTTTATGTGTTAACTTTATGAAATAAATGGGTTTTAGAAAAACCGTATGGTTAAAAATAATATAGGACCATTTTATCAACATTTTACATAGGAAATGCATTGAGAATTGTAAAAACATTGATTTGTCAAAATTTTCTAATCATGCAATTTCTACCAATCACAAAAGAGGGGAACCGCATAGTCCAAAGACTTTAAAAAAAACTTCAACTATATAATACCGTCTTCCAAGGAAGACGGTAATCATTACCTCCACCATTTGGACTTTGGTGTCATCTCTGTCTCCCATACTGTTTAAAGATTTCATTTTTCACTTTCACCCATATTTATACTTCAATGTTCTGTGTGTAAATTAATATGCAGCGTGAATCTATGTACACCTTTACCAATCTACATTCATAATTATACTAGTAAGGTAAAGGGACAAACAACGCTGTTTTTTTTTCTTCATCCATCATCCACAACCGGATGAAAGGAGTTGCGCATAAGATTGAGGTACCCTTCAATATTACAGACAGAATTGCAGTATCAAAAATTTGCTATGGGAAACCCAAAATATGTGATGGATCAAAAACTTAAAATAGAAGGTTCAAAATGGCACTATGGAATAAAGATTCTGTGAAAGTCTCATTTCATTTTATTTAGTGGTAAAGAAGGAGTGGGTATACCCATCAATATTATGGATAAAAGGGCAGTATCAGTGTTTTGCTGTGGAAAACCGGAAATATGTTTCTGATCAAAAAGTAAATGTGTGGCTTTCTTGGGGTTTGTTGTGCAGAGAAACTGTAAGTCAGATTAAATTTCGGTGGTATAGGAGGGGTTGGGGATAATAGATGGAAACCCCAAAGTGTAACAGACGAACGGACAGATCGTTCAGATCACTATACACCATCCCAAATTTTTAGGATGGCATAATTATTAAAAATACCTGGCTGGGTATACTGGTGAAAATAAATATATGGAATAAATTGCTGATATCTGAAGAAAAAAGTTTTAATTTTAACGGTTTATCTATTTAAAACAGAAATAGTCCAGTCATGGCTAACCTGTTGACGGCGGTATGTGTGGCTTTTTTGGGGTTTGTTGTGTATTCGTTGTTCGATCACAACAACCAACTGAAACGAAATACTGAGGAAATAACTAGACTTCGCCAGGAAAACCACAATCTCCAAATACACGAATACGTCTTGAACGATCTCAAGAGTCAGGTTCAGGGTTTGAGGGAGGAAAATGGACACTTTAGAAAAGAGATTGATCGTCTGAATCATCAACGAGAATTAACGAAAGACCGGCTAGAAACTCTGAAAGACGAAGTAAGGAAACGTGATGAAGCTTTAAAAGAATTCGACAAGGGTGTGAACATCATGCATGAGGAATTGAAGAATACTGTCAAGGAGTTGGATAAACTGGTAAATCACGTGACACACATGGACAAAATGATGGAAAAGCTGGATCATAAATACGTCAATGCCATGAACGAGCTAAACGACATAAAAGGAAGTAAGTGTTTTGTCAAATAAAGTCGATTCAAATAATGCAGGTAAAACAATCCACAAAAGTACACGTAAAAAAGTATTGCTAATAATTTTCTGTTCAAGGGATTAATCTAGTTTCGATGATGAAATATAATTTTTATAAGTCTTTTAAATCGTGGAGAAAAAGGGGGAAAGATACGGTTTATTAATTTAACTTACTTTTTAGCTCTTCTGAGCCAAATTAGGCTCAAAAAGCGAATGCTATGGCCATTTGTGTTGTGTGCTTAATGTTTTTGGTATATGGGCCATAACTCAAGAACTCCTTGGCCTATCATTGTCACAAAGTATCCTTGGCCCAAGGGCTACCATTTAAACTAAAACTGGTTGGGACCCTTAAACAAGGGGCGATAATCATGAAAATAAAACAAAAGTACTGCTTGCTAAAAAAACTCTTCTCTAGAACCACCAGGCAGCTTTTCACCAAACTTACATACATGTACAAGGATCAGGATATGTGGATGATTAAAATTTGTATGGGGAATTACCCTGGGGTAAAGGATGTGGTCTCAAGGTCACTTCAAAGTTGACCTAAGTCTACATATATTAAAAAGTTTATATTTTGCCTACTGTAAAGACTAGGATCATCATATCTTGCAAGTTGATTCATCTAATTAGGACTTCACATCATGTCACGGTGACCTACTTTTGATATTTTTTGGTTAGATATAAGTATCTAAGGTACTTATTGACTAAGAATCATCAAAGTTTGTCGGTTGATGCATCTTAGGTTTTTGAGGAACGTCGACCAAAAGTAGGTCACCGTGACCTACTTACGACATATCATGGGTATATTCAACTCTCAGGTACTTATTGGCAGAGAATTGTTAAACTTTGTCAGTTGAGGCATTTTGGGTTTTCAGAGAATGTCAACCCAAAAGGTCAAAATGACCTCCTTTTGAATACCCAGTATCTTAGGTACTTAAAAGCTTATTGGCTTAGAATCATCAAACTTTGTCAGTTGATGCATCTTGGGTTTTCTAAGAATGATGACAAAACGTAGGTCACCTACTTGTGACATTTTATGGCTATATTTAAGTATCTTGGGTACTTATTAGCATAGAATTATCAATCGTTGTCAATTAAGTTGGAGGATTCAAATAGAAATGATAGATTGTACAATTTATCATAATAGCGATTTAAGGCTTTTGGGCCTCTTGTTTATTTATTTGATGAACTTAAAAATTCTGGTTAAGGTTTGTCATCCATCTCTTTTCCAAATGAATTTTCTAATTATCCATATGAGACATTACACATTTATTGACTGAGTTGGAGGGCAACATACGTTTTGTCGGACCCAAGAACTGCATCCTTGCCTGGGGCTGTTAGGCCGAAGACAGACAGTTTGGTTCGACAAAACACATTTCGCCCAAGAAAAGGTCAATAAATATTTGTTATATCTTTCATTTTAATTTTTTTTGACATGCATGAATATCTTTTACTGTCTTCCATAATGTAACCTCAGGTAGGTCACTGTTGAACACCAACGAATGCAAATGAGATAAGTTCGCCCATTGTGTGACATAAGCGGTCCAACATCGTATTATTTGCAGTTTACGTTCATTTTCTTTGCAGAGGTTGCGCATATTAAAATGAAATTTGGTATTCAGATATTCATAAGAATATATAAGTCAAGTTCTGTTCTGAGTACTATCGAACCATTTTGAACTGTTGTGCAGAAACAAATTTTTAAATATTGAAAAATAACAATTCTTTATAATTTGAATACAAAAAAAAAATATGACAGAAAAATTTGATATATTAATAATTATACCCCACGCAACAAGTTGCGTGAGGTATAATGTTTTTGACCCGTCCGTCCGTCCGTCCGTCAGTCCTGTTTTATTTTTGTCAGCGCAACTCCTCATAAACCACTGCATAGAAATTCGTCAAACTTTGCAGATATTTACTACACAATGTGTAGATGTGCATATTACCAGAAAATTCTGATTCCTTTATTTTTCT
Organism: Saccostrea glomerata; assembly: GCA_003671525.1. Taxonomy (NCBI): domain Eukaryota; kingdom Metazoa; phylum Mollusca; class Bivalvia; order Ostreida; family Ostreidae; genus Saccostrea; species Saccostrea glomerata. Next base: position 393,445 of record PRKT01000307.1, on the reverse strand, counting down.
GGGAATTTTGGCACTTTTCAATTAAGATTTTTGGCCATAACTTGAAAATAAAAATGAACAGATTGTCAGCCTAACTCCTCATAAACCACTGCATAGAAATTTGTCAAACTTTGCAGATATTTATGACACAATGTGTAGATGGGCATATTACCAGGAAATTCTGATTCCTTTATTTTTCTAAGAATTTTGGCACTTTTCAACAATGTGTAGATGTGCATATTACCAGAAAATTGGAATTCGTATATTTTTCCCGGCAATTTCAGAACTTCGAGTTTTAGGGGTGCGTGGGGTATGTGAGCTTGCTCACTTTTTAGCTTTACTGGTCAGAGACCAGAAGAGCTTATGCGATAGTAGTGCGTCCGGCGTCCGTCCGTCTGTCTGCCTGTCTGTCTGTAAACAATTTTTCAACATGCTACTCCTCCTACAGTTTTGACTGATTTCAATATAACTTGGCACACAAGTAAACTAAACTAAAATACATAATTCTGTGTATCGATGTTTGCTTTCGGTGAACTATGTTGCCATGGTTACTAAAATTGAAAATACTCTAAATGTTTATTAACAGCTACTCCTTCAGCTGTAGTCTTATTGCAATATCTTGCCAGAAAAAGAGCTCACTCAAGCATCATTATTCTCATTATTGCTGTTGTAAAGTTTCAAGTCCCAAATGCTACTTTTGTCTTTATTTGTTATAAGTACAAACCAGTAGAGCTTCAGTCTAGACAGAGACTACTGGTTCTTGAATATGATAATTTTGTATGGACAGTGAGAGTTATCTCTCTTGTCTAAGAGTGGATTAACGAACTTTTCTCTTTATGCCCATAAACGAAGTTGACGGAATACACAGTTTTTGCCCTTTCCGTCCGTCTGTCTGCCTGCATAATTTTTTAATGGGTAGGGTTATGGCTTTAATATTTAACAGGTGTATGCCTTGTGACAAGATCTTCCTTTATGTACCATCAGATTTGACCTCTTGACTTTGACCTTGGTGTTTGACCTACCTTTACCAAAAATACCAATCCTTTGGCCATAACATAACTTTTTAAATGGTGGGTGCTATATAGGGCCTTTATACATCTGATATATATATATTTTTGCGTGACAAGACCTTTAATATTCCAACAACTTTGACCTATGACCTTGGTAAATCGACCTACTTTAAACAATAATATCGGCTATACCTTTATAACGGTAAGGGCTCGAGAGTTCTTATGTGTAATCCTTGTGACAAGACCTTTTCTAGGATACCAACAACTTTGAACCTTTGACATTAACCTACATGTTGGACCTACTTTTAAAAAGAAATTAACTTTGGTCATAACTTTTGAATGGTTAAAGCTAGGGCTTTCATACTTCAAATATGAAATCCTTGTGACAAGACCTTTCTGTAAAAACCAACAACTTTGACCTTCACCTAGAACTTTTACCTACTTTAAAATACTTTAAACGTGGCCATAACTTTTGAACAGGTGGCGCTAAGGCTTTCATCTTTCACAATTGTATTTCTTGTGTGAGAAACCTTTCTTTGGGCACCAACATATATTATTTGCATTGGAGAAAATTTGATATTCACTATGTTGCCATACGGGTGCATCAGTGTTTCACAAACACATCTTGTTTTCCAACAGAGTTGAACCAGGACAGAAACCATTATCACAAACATGAACACGAGTAATCTGGCGGCGGAACCATTCTCGGCGCCATACGTTACACCATCAACGTCATTGCTAACAAACTACTTGGTTTTGCCCTTGGAGGAATCTCATCACTACTTTTACTGAACTGAAACTCATTTGAATTCCATATATCAAGTTCTAATTACTTTTTTCAATTTCTTTATATATTGTATATTTATAATTATTAATTCATATTGTGCTCCATGCTTAAAGAAAAAAATGCTTTCATATCAATTATACTGTATGTTAAGTACTGATTAAACAGCTAATATTTATATACATGTATATATATCTGTATGTTTCACAGTTTGTCTATCAACCCGTTCATCGATCATTCATCTATTAATGAATAATAGAACAGGTTACAGAAGCCTAATGGTAGAATATTTGCTTCAAGACAAGTAGCACATAGCTGGTGGGGTGTTGCTAAAACGTGGAACGGAAAACGGAACGGAAAGCGGAACGGAACGGAAAACGGAAAATTTTTGTCAAACAAATAACATAGATTCGATATAAATCAGATAAAGAAGCAATATTTTTGTTGTAAAAATCATTTCTGATAAAAATTTATTGTAAACTATTATATATTCATGAGTCATACACAACTTCCGTGGAAAAAATGGTACAGAAAGAAATTCGACCCC
>PRKT01000307.1:340084-390367 GCA_003671525.1 Saccostrea glomerata | reverse complement strand
TAAGGGCCCACAGTCACATTAAAAATTGATTTATTAAACTTCATGTATATTTTTGACACAAAAGGGGGGCATACCTATTACAACTTCTCAGACCTTTCCAGTGAGTGGGAAAACAAACTCATTTTTTAAGGGGTCATTCATATACACCCCCCCCCCGAAACATACACACATATGTACCGCAAACAAAATTTAACTTCACTGAATGACATGAAAGTTTTCCAACTTTGTTTTTCCAGAATTTAAATATGTAGAAAATGTCTCTATTTTGAATAAAATTTTAGCAACCAGTGTGTATAAGAGATGTTTCTTCGAGCTTGCCGTAAAGGTTTGCCCTTAACGTATTATCTTAATAATTTTTTTTTTACATTTTATTTCTCTTTCATGGTTCATTTAGATATCAAATATTTGATCCCCCAGTCATAACCTTTTTACTACGGAAATGTTCGTTTAAGTTGACATCCTCACACTTTTTGTGAATGTAATTAATGAAGTAAGTTAGTGTAAAAAAAATAGTACAGAAAGATGTTGGAATTGGAACCTATCCCCCCTCCCGAATCAAACAATTGTTTTCTTTTTGTGTTTTATCCTCCCCCTCCCGATTCAAACAATTGTTTCTTTTTGTGTTATTGCTTGTCAAATACTTTTCAAGTTCGTTTATCCCCCCTTTTCAAATTCGATTCTAGGTGACTGCTTTATGTTAGCGATTTTCGTAAAAAAAAGAGACTGAGCATGATAAAATCAACTTGTATTTAATAGTGGGGGATTGAATATGTACAAAATATATCGTTTATGATAAATTTTGTGTATTTTAAGTGATTTAATCCAAAATAATATGTTCCGTTTTCCGTTCCGTTCCGCTTTCCGTTCCGTTTTCCGTTCCGCGTTTTAGCAACACCCTAGCTGGGGTGACCCGTAGGCAGGGGATGATCTCTCCTCCATGGTACCTGATCCCACCTCTGATGTCTTAGAAGGCAGTGTTTGCTATGCTCACGATTTGTATAGTTTAATGGAATTTTGAGCTGTTTTTTCCCAAATATTTCATGTATTCATTCTCCAGTGCCTCCCCCCCCCCTCCCTTATATTTTACGATACATATATGCATGTAACGAAAGAAACACGACTATATATTGAAGAATAAAGCACCTGAAGGGGAAATCCTGTTTTCTGCAAAGTGTAAATGAACAATCATTCTGAAAGTATTGCATAAGCAATACCATGAATACCTGTCCCCTACCGGGATCCCCTTGTCTCTTTATGATGTCATTTTATTATTTACTATTGATGAAAAAGTAACCCTCAACATGTGGACACTTCGGTAATAACTGTTTATGAATGAAATGTCTTGGAATTAAGTCGATCGCGATCTGCCTTACAAAGAAATACTCGAATATAGAAAGACATACATGCATGCTTTGATCAGAGTAACTCATAACATTTTTATTATTTTTAAAAATCAAACGATCTATGCTTTGTCACTTTCTGAGAATAATCTGTGTTTCGGGATAAGCCTTCCACACACTTAGAATGTAATTGTACAAGCCATTCATTACAAAATTGTCAAAACTTCCAAATTCTGGTTATTCGTTTAAATTGTCATGACTGTTTCGTGAAGTTTAAAAATTTTTCAATTTAATCAAATATCTTAACATATGATTTGAACATATCAAGAAAAGTTGGTATGATGAGTAAGAAAGAAAGTGGGGCTTTAGATGGCGATTCGGCAGGAATAGTGGCCCATAAAAAGAATTAAAAAATATCATTGATTTATACATTTTTTTCAAAACCTAGCCAACTACTGTGTTGTAGGTAAATGTAAAATGGGCAAATATTCAGTTAAATATGTTTGATTTTATTTGAATATGCACCTGAATATAGCCGTACGAGTCAAATGATGCAAAAATCGACTCTTTTATGGCCGTTTTTCATTAATTTTATTGTTTCTGGGTCTTCTCTTCATGAATTTTAAATGTGTTACCAGTGTATTTTTAACCGTAAAATTTATTCCAGTTGTTTAAAAAATGGAGAGACGACCCAGAAATACCAAAATCTAAACTTTTTACATTTATTTTCTGGTAGAAAATTGACAAAGTCCAAATGTATAGGGCTTTGGCTTTAAATAATGATTTAAATACTAGCTATGTATAGTGTTCCGCGGTAGCTATACATTGGTTTGTCGCTGGATTCGAGTCATATTGAAGCAGTATTTTAGGTTCGAATACAGTGATTTCTTTTATTTTATTTTTCTTTGAGCTTGAAATTTTTGAATTTTAAATACTCCTTGAATAACGTAGCAAATTATGTTTTATAAATTATTTTACATTAATTGTTTAATTTATTTTTCATTTTACATTTTGTCATTTATAGTGCTAACGTTCTCAAATGGAAATAAACATACATGAACTTGTAACAACAAAGTTACACCTGATGAAAAAATATTGAATATATTAAAAAAAAACCTAGCAACTTCGATCGTTCTGTTACATTCAATATTTTCAGTGCATTTGAAAACTGAGCACAAAAATTATTTAGTGTTAGACTTCTATTATTATCTATTACAGGTACATGTAAATGTACAGCTGATGTATCCAGCATACTATATATACTTGATAATTTATCTTTCTTGACAGGAGACATATAACGGAAGGCGCTGTTCGGTCAAGTGGATACTGGATCACAGGATGTAAACGACTAGTGTCGTCACTCATCTATCAATGCGTCACCTGCAGGAAGTTACGTGGGAAAGAGCAAAATCAACTCATGGCTGATTTACCCAAGGATCGCCTTATGGTAGGAGCTCCCTTTTTGAACATAGGCGTATACGTTTTCGGACCTTGGCAAGTGGTTACCCGGAAAACTAGGGGCGGAATCGTGAACAACAAACGCTGGGCAGCTTTATTTACATGTTTGTGTATACGAGCTTGAAACGGTTCATTGCCATTAGGGGAAATGTCAAGATTATTCGTTCAGACAGAAGGAAACAATTTTATCGGGACAGTCAACACACTTCATCTTAACTGCGTAAACGTTGAAGATACAACAGCCAAGTCTTACCTGCAAGAAAATCGGATCACCTGGATCTTCAACTCGCCACACTCTTCTCACATGGGGGGAGTGTGGGAGCGTATGATAAAAACAGCTAGAAGGATCTTGGATGCTCTACTTTTGGATTCTTCAACTAAAAAACCTGACCCATGAAGTCTTAGTAACCTTTCTGGCAGAAGTGTCGGCAATTATAAACTCATGACCAATCACAGTCATTTCCACGGACCCAGAAAACCCTATTATCCTTTCTCCAGCTTTGTTACTGACACACAAAGATGACAGTCAGTCAGCAACCGAGTTCGAGTCTGATTCAAAATTGGACATGAAAGATATCTACAGAGCTCAGTGGAAATGTGTGCAGTGTTTATCGGAACTGTTCTGGCAGAAATGGAAGAAGGATTATCTCCATACACTTCAAACGCGCAGGAAGTGGAAATCTGTGGTACCAGATCTTACGGAAGGAAGTATCGTTTTGCTCAAGGATAACGATGTTCTGAGACGATTTTGGCCGTTAGCCAGGATTGTGAAAGTTCTACCAAGTGATGATGGGAGAATCCGCAAAGTCATTATTTGTGTTCATCGTGACGGAAAGAACATTAAATACACCAGACCAATTTCAGAGCTTGTTCTTTTAGTTAAGAATTAGAACAGATTTGTGGACTTTGTATATCTTGCAAAAAATGTTAGAGATCTGTAGTTGAAAAATTGTTTTCTAAAATTTATTGAGATTATGTTTATTAAGTTAGTGATTTACTTACATGGTAAATCAGACGGGGAATGTTCTGTTTATGTTTTTGGTATTTTGCGGGTTTTAGTGTAACCCTTTTCTTTCTATTTTTTGTGTATGTTTGTGGAATTAGCCTAACCGGAAACAAGTTAAGAAAAAGCACATGCATGTCTACAGTTCAATCTTTTCAAGTGGATAAGGCCCATAGGGTAATTAGATAACATTGTTTTGTATCTTATGAAATAGTTTTCAGATTAATTGTCATTTTTAAAGTGAATAGATATCGTTGCATTGAATTTAAAATGTAAACAATGATTCTCTATGTAGTCAATTTGTGTGATATACCGGGATTACATGTTGCTATTATTTATTGTAGAATTTTACAAGGCAACAGTGTTGCTGCTTATTAATAAACATCTACAAAAATTCAACCGCCTTATTTATGGAGACAGTACAAGTTAAGTTCTTTCAAATACCAACAAGGTCAATGACCTTTTGACCTTGACTGTAACATATATGCTAAAAATAGCTTTTCGAACTTTCGCCATAATTTCGAGCCTTATGAGATAGAGACTTTATAAGAGACTTTTGGTATGCATACTCCACTAATTAAGTGCTTTCAAATGCCACCGAGGACACTGATCGTGTGACCTTGAATGTAACGTATTTGCTAAAAATTGCTTTTAAATATATATCGTTGCCGCCGGGCGCATAGTGTTTCACAAACAAATCTTGTTCACTCATGTTTTTAAGATACGTGAAAACAAAAAAGAAAAAGCTTCATGCATGATTCAAACTTTCTCTATAGCGCAGGGTTTGGTCCAAGTCCGACCGCTTTGACCACTACGCTAAGAAGTATATGCATAATCGACATCTGTGATTTAAATGAACGTGTTTGTTGATTCGTACATATTTTCAGAAATTTTCGATTTTCATATCGTATGGGTTCAGATTCCATATTTTGAACAAATGAAATAGATTTCGCACTAACGTTTCCATCATTTAAGCGTTAACGAATAATGGAGACTTGACCCATTCATGTTCAAAATTCATTTTTTAAAGCTCTAGTTAACTCATGTCAACTTTGAAATAATAATAATCAAATAATAAGTCGTTCAGTAAAATAAAATGAAAAACTGTTTTCAAGATGACATTACTGAGGATATGATTTAAGAAAAATATAACTTTCCTGTTAATTTTGAAAATTGAGAAACATTTTGTCTCAGAGCGGGAGATTGTCCAGGCATTATACGCCATCTTTCTTTATCAATTTCTGTGCAACTATTCTCATAACCTAAAGTGTGTTTAAATCACTATTTCGACAAATAACAAATTGAGTTATCTTTAAGTTTGCAAAATTATTTTTTTTCTATAACAAGAATTTATATACGTTAAAAGTTTAAAATATACTCATTTTAAAAACTTTACCATAACTCCTTTCGCCGATAAAATTCTTTCAAATAAAATGCCTTACAATTTTACTTTCTATCCATATCTATTCAAATATAAACAATATTTATTACTACCAAAGTTCATTCCGTGATTCCTTATACTTCTCGAGATATTCTGAAATCAATTCTCAAATTGACCTTAGTTTTTTTACTCGACATCAGCTTGGACCTTCACTAATTGTAAAGCGGGAACGACGGGACAAATTTTCCCCGGAATTTATTCTAAACTCAATGAATATTTGCTCATTTGCATTTGAGCTTTACAAGGTTTTTCTTTAATTTGATCATATGGTGTAACAAAGTCACAAACAACATTTAAGCGGTCTAATTGTTTTGAAAATCGAAAGGTATATAATGCATTCCGGAAAAAATTCGTTCACTGAATTCTGTGTTTCAAACAAAATCTACCAGTATACTGTACAGCACTTGCTAATGCAGGGTTTTTGGGCATGAATTGTAATCTTAACCATTCCTCAGAAGGAATATCTGTGCCCTCTGGCAATCTACTCATCACTTGCTGCCTTAAATCTCTGACAGATATTGCAACTGCCATGTGATTCACAAGGCCATGTCGCCTATCATCAACAGCACTAAGCTCATATTCATGAATGTAACGTTCAACTTCACCAAAAAATTCATTGAACTTCTCACGGTGACCTTCATTACTTTCTCTCATATCAAACACAATGTCTGCATTCTGTGTATCTAATAAAGCAAGTAGTCGTTTTTGTACTTCTTTATAATATCTGACAATTGAAAGAAGAAGTGTCATCTGTTAAATATCTATACATCTCTTTCAGTACCGCAGGTGAACATTTACAGACCAGACTAAACCTGTTCATAAAATCACGCCGCATTGTTCTTCTGTGATAAATTGAAACTTTTGATTCAATTTCAAGATGACTTTATTTGCTTCCTGTAAGTCAAGAATTTTCCCACATTTCCATACAAAATGCAATGATTCACATGGCCCCCCACAACAATATATGTAAACCGTGATATCAAAGTGCATTTTCATGTCTTGAATGTAATGATACCTCTTCTGTCTATCAGCTGGGGAAAAGTCATTCATACAATAGGTGAGTACTGATGCACAGCAGATAATGCAGACTCTAGAGAGTTGTATCTGTGAGTCAATTCTGTACTGTGTACAATGCAGGGTATGTGGCGGAGTAAAGTAGAAACACCATCACCAGGACTGCGAACAGGATGTGGTAAGTTATGAATTTCCATTACTCTTTTCTTTTGAGCTTCAAATTAATCTGCATACTTGACTACATCATCTGCAAACTGCAGAATCGCAGCTTTAAGTTTGCCCATTCTTAATGCTGACATACAAAGGAAAGTAAGGGTTTTAAACAAATTCTGAGAAATTTCTATTAATGCAGGTCTTTCCAATGGTTTAACTTTGTGTTTGTACTTGCTTGGGTCATTGTAGACCTGTGAAAGACTTTTAGTGTCATATAAAACACTAAACAAATCTGGTAAAGCAAAGGACCTAGTCTTTAGGGAAGACATAAAACAAACCATCGCAAACAGCATTAACAATTGTGTGTCCTATTTTTTTCTCTTCTTCGTTATAAAACCCTATGTCGATTTCTTAGATAAACTCATTTTTTAACCTCTAATCACCGCGTGTTAAAGGGTCATGGCCAAATGTTTTTGGATATTTTAAACTGGATGTTAAAAGCTTTCTCTGAATTTCCGTCATGTGGGTAAATGCATTTGGTGCCTCATTTTTTGGTTTTTCTGATCTATCGGTGACTTTAAATGTTATGTGAGTACACTGAAAAGATTCTAAACACTCTACGACAGACAAACCCGACGCTACTTCTATTTCTGGCCCAGTCACTTACGCCTTTACCGAACAACAATTGTAATCAGTGGATTTTAAATCAATTACTCCCTTGAAGCGCCCTCCCTCAATCCCTGCTCCACTAGCTTGACAAATACTAGCATTGCCGAAAGGATAGGTGGCGCTGCGCGCGCATAAAAATGACTAACTACGAAAACCGAACCCGACTCGTATGCCTTTCAATTACGGCCTTTGACACGTTCCCTTAGCATGCTAGCAATTTCATTGGTTGATATTTCGAGAGAAATGACCCTGACCTTTCTGTATTTGACAAAAGCCCGGGAGAACTCCTACAAGCAATGGTAACAAACGTCAAGTGAAGTTTTATGTTTTCGCTTTTTTTACTATAGAGGGCGAGTACGCCGGCTTAACAAGTATATTTTGATTGCTCTTTGTTATTAAAAAGTGTAATCATAGTCAATAGCATTATAAAACCCCGTAATATATAAGACATTGCACGATATAACAGGGTACCCCTTTACCGGAAATAGGCACTGAAGAAATTCAAACGACACGTGTTACCATTGTTTACAAATTTCGTCTGAGAAGAAATAACCCTTCCAAGTCTTGTACATTTGTATCATTGTTACAAATTTACTATACATGTTTACAATTATAAGAGATTGGTGCATTAAATGCAATGTTGATCAGAATTGGGAATATTTTATTTGTTTTCTTCATAGGAAGAAGACAGCCAGTGTTTATTTACATCATCAGACTCGGAAGAAGAATCTGAAACACCTGTGAATGTAAGTAAAGAACAGAAAACGCACAGTAGCACTAGCAGCAGTGAATCTCAATCTTCTGATTCTCAAAGCATTTTAAAACCGAAGAAAAGAAGGATTTCTAACTTAGTGTCAAGTCAAACTCAAACACATTTGTGTGGGAAAATATTGAATTTAACATCAGATTATGTGCATGTAGGTGGATCCACCGCTGTAGCACACACCTTGCATCACAGATATGTATTGACTTTCGTTACATTCCCAAAAACTTCCTACTCTGAGAATCCCAAAGAAACTCAAACAGTAATATCAGGACCAGTAGGTACAAATACAAATGGAATATGGAGTGATGATTTAGTAAAGGTGTTTACTGAAAATCATAAAAGCACACAGACATTTGTTTCTGGAAAATGCCTTACAAGAAGTGACACATTGAACTATGAATTTTGAGTGACTTTGTTTACAACAGAAAGAAACTCACAAAATTATGGAATCTCTTAAAGAATTTGGAATTCATTCAATCGAAGTTCTGCTTCAAGATGAAAAATTACCAACAATACCCATATCTTGCTTAAAGAATCTCCATGTAATAGAACTGTATTCATGTATGAAGCAAAATAAGAAAGATATGAAATGGCTAATTAAAACATTGGGGAATTTAACGCAGCAAATTGACATGAATGAAGAGGCTCTTAAATCCAAAATCTACAGAACTAGATATCATTGAGATGGTGGCCATCTCGACCATCTCAAAGGGCCCCGCTTTCAACAATGAACATGAAAATGTAAGGTAAAATAATACAGTAAAAGTCATTTAGTACAACTTCAAGGATATTGCGAATTTACAGATATATATGGAAGTTATCTTGTATCCCCAGTTATATAAATTTACTGGAATTAAAGGGAAAAAATTATGCACCAAACAAAGATTCTAAACAGAAAGGGTAATTGTGACCATGACCTAGAAACTTTGACGAAGGTCACTGCACATCCATTGACCAGTGGAACTCTGTGAGTGAAGTAATAGCCAGTTTGGGCCAAGGAGAGAGAAGATTTGCTCCGAACAAGGATTTTTATAAAATTCTGCTATGACCTTGACCTAGAAACATGGTTCAACGTCACTGCACACCGGTTACCCAAAGGCACTCTGTAGGTGAAGTATGAGCCAGATTGGGCCAAGGAGAGAGAAGATATTCTCCGGACAAGGATTTTTTATATGTCTGCTATGACCTTGACCTTTAACCTAGAAACATGATTCAAGGTCACTGCACAACGGTTACCCAAAGGCACTCTGCGAGTGAAGTATGAGCCAGATTGGGCCAAGAAGAGAGAAGATATGCTCCAGACAAGGATTTTTCAGATAAGTCTGCTTTGACCTTGACCTTCGACCTAGAAACATGGTTCAAGGTTATTGCACACCGGTTACCCTAAGGCACTCTGCGGGTGAAGTATGAGCCAGATTGGGCCAAAGAGAGAGAAGATATGCTCCGGACAAGGATTTTTCACATAAGTCTGCTATGACCTTGACCTTTGACCTAGAAACATGATTCAAGGTCACTGCACACCGGTTACCCAAAGGCACTCTGCGGGTAAAGTATGAGCCAGATTGGGCCAAGGAGAGAGAAGATATGCTCCGGACAAGAGATCTCGAACGGACGGACGGATGGACGGACAGACTGATCACTATAGGGCGCCCGCCAAGCGGGGCCCTAATAATGGATGCAGATAAGAAGAAACGGGGTCAACTTAAATCTGACTTTAGATCTTCATCATTTTCTCTACCTACTTCAACAACTACTGTTTCTAGTTCAATGGCAATCCCCATCCCATCTGAAACATCTAAAGAAAGAGAAACGTTGGAGAAAAAATTAATAACTTCAGAGAAACAGTTATCTGATAGAAGGCAAAGAGTAACTTTTCTGTCTGAGGAAAATAAAAAATTGAAACGAAAATTAGACAGATTAGAAAACAAAAAGATCATATGAAGAGGCTCAAAGAAAGTGTCACTGCATCTAGAAAAGAAACACAAGTATTACAGAGGAATTTAGTTAGAGCTAATAAATTGATATCTGAAAAGAAATGTAGCACAGAGTCAACAAGACAGCAACACCATTACAAAGTCAAGTACAATGAGAGTAGACAGGAGTGTGTGAAATTAAAACATAGGTAATCAAAGATTACGAAGCTCACCTCGACGAATGTTATCAGTTTAAGTAATGCAAATCTCACATCATATTTTCTTAATATTTGGTATTCATCCCAACACCAATATTCTTGCAAGTTGTGTTTAACCCCTTACATGGCATATACACATTTCTACGCGTGTTTCGTGAAAAACATGTATAGTGTAAACAAATATTCATAGCTGTTAATACTGCAGATATCAAGGACTTCAAGTTCTTTCGGATTGATCTGTTCTCAAAACTTTAATCTGGTCTCTTGTATGGAAAATATAGGTCAGATCCAGCATCCGAAGCAAGTCTGATAGTGTCCATCCTTAGCTGCATCATCAATGCAAGTTTGGTTTAGCTAGAGCTTATAGTTACTTCGGAATGAAAATGTAGGTCAGATCCAGCATCCGAAGCAAGTCTGGTAGTGTCCATCCCTAGATACATCATCCATGCAAGTTTGGTTTAGCTAGGGCTTATAGTTACTTGGGAATGAAAATGTAGGACAGATCCAGCATCCGAAGTTAGTCTGGTAGTGTCCATCCCTAGATACATCATCCATGCAAGTTTGGTTCAGGTAGAGGCTTATAGTTACTTGGGAATGAAAATGTAGGTCAGATCCAGCATCCAAAGCAAGTTTTGTAGTGTCCATCCCTTGATGCATCATCCATGCAAGTTTGGTTAAGCTAGGGCTTATAGTTACTTGGGAATGAAAATGTAGGACAGATCCAGCATCCGAAGTTAGTCTGGTAGTGTCCATCCCTAGATACATCATCCATGCAAGTTTGGTTCAGGTAGAGGCTTATAGTTACTTGGGAATGAAAATGTAGATCAGATCCAGCATCCAAAGCAAGTCTGGTTGTGTCCATCCCTAGATGCATCATTCATGCAAGTTTGGTCCAAATAGGGCTTATAGTTACTTGGGAATGAAAATGTAGGTCAGATCCAGCATCCAAAGCTAGTCTGGTAGTGTACATCCCTAGATACATTATCCATGCAAGTTTGGTTCAGGTAGGGCTTATAGTCACTTGGGAATGAAAATGTAGGTCAGATCCAGCATCCGAAGCAAGTCTGGTAGTGTCCATCCCTAGATGCATCATCCATGCAAGTTTGGTCCAAATAGGGCTTATAGTTCCTGTGGAATGGACCTGCTCCAAAAACTTTAACCTGGTCACTCATCTGGAAAATGTAGGTCAGATCCAGCATCCGAAGCAAGTCCGGTAGTGTACATCCCTAGATGCATCATCCATGCAAGTTTGGTTCAGGTAGGGCTTATTGTTACTTGGAAATGGACTTGCTCCTAAAACTTTAACCTTGGACGCCGACGCCGGGGGTATAGCATTAGCTCATCTCGACTTCGTCGAGGTGAGCTAAAAATACAGTGAAATCACCTGAAATTAATATAAGAGCTTTGAATCAAGATAAAGGTGAAGGAACAATTTTGGATAAACTGCAAGAATTAGAAGCAGAAAATAACAAACTTAAGACAGATTATTCTGAATGTGTATCAAGTATAGACTACCTTGAACAGCTTTTAGCTGATGACAGTGACAATACAGTTGTTCTGTTTGATGAATCAAAGAGAGAATACACCAATGATGCTGTTAAATGTATTATGAATTTAACCGATTTAAAAGTACCGAGCCAAACGGTAGGCCCTGTCATAAAAGAAGTAGCTGAGTTGTGTGGTAAAGTTCCTAACCAACTTCCATCAAGAACAACGGTTGATTCAGTTGTCGACAGAAAACTTTCTGTTGCTCAGAAACAGTTGTCTCTAACTCTTAAACAGAAGCAGCACACAACCTTATATACTGATGAAACCAGAAAATATGGGAAAACTATGCAAAGTTACATTGTCACTGATGATGATCAAACATCCTATGTAATTGGTCTACGTGAAATGTTCAACAAAAGTGGATTGTGCACACTGGATACATTCAAAGACATTTTACACGACGTCAGCTCTTTATGCGAGAAAATGGAAGGGGATGCCTCAGTAGGATTTCAAATTCTCAAAAACATCCAGAACACCATGTCTGACAGAGCTGGGACAGAAAAAAATTTCAACAAGTTGCTAGAGGATGATCGCAAGGAAATACTGCCAGTGGTCATTGAAAACTGGGAAGAATTGGATGAAGACCAGCAAAAAATAACGACATCTATGAACAACTTTTTTGTGGCCTACATTTACTGGCTGGCATGGCAGATGTAGCAGAAGAAGCACTGAAAAAGTTCGAAAGAAATTTTTAAGATGGGAAATTAATAGGATCTTCTGCATCTCCAGAACTTAAAGTTTACCACAAACTTGAGAGCGGAGTCCTGAGACTGTTGAGAACCTCCTGCAAAGCTTTCGCTACTGGTTAAGATGAGAAGAATGGTGTCAGTCTCTTTTGGAAAACGTATTTGACTGAGAAGAAAGAAAAGAATCTCATTCTTCGATTCAAGCACAACAGATTCAAACTCATCTTCCTACTAGGCCAAGCAGTTTTTTACCACCGTAATGATATTATTCATTTTTTGGACAAAGTGGAAGGAACAAAAAACAACTTAATAAGAGCAGTTAGTTTAGACATAAAAGAAGATTTGTATGCAGCAGGAGCCAGGGCACTTGGTCTTGTCTTCAAGTTCATCACTGGTCCTTTATGGAGACTCTTGGAAGCATCAAGACACATACTAGAGATGAACCTACACTTCCAAATGTTAATGCGTTTCCTGAAGTCTGCTGCAGAAAACACAACAGTGACAGTGGAATTTATACACGGAGAAATAGCACCATTTGATATATCTGACATTCCCGAGGATGAAGTTATCAAAAGATTAACAGATGATCAGGATCCTACAACTGATTTGCTTGTACCCATTTTACAGAATATGTTTCAGGCATTACATGTCTTGCTCTGTCGACTTATACCTGATCATTTGCCAGGTGGCATATTTGACAAAGCCACAGAGGAGCTGACAGATATGACAAAGTCAGTCATGAAACACAACAAACTTCCTGAATTTGTTTTTGGACAACTTGATCAGTTGATGCGTTATCGCCCAAACGCTACCACATTAACAAATGAGTCATTCATCATGTATTCACACAATAAGACCAGGGTGTGGTTAAGCAGTTTAACAGAGGGTGAACAAAACCAGCTTCAGAAAGGAAGGTCGTGACATCAGACAAAAGTTCAAACAGCGTATTCAGGAAATAAAA
This sequence comes from Saccostrea glomerata, assembly GCA_003671525.1. Taxonomy (NCBI): domain Eukaryota; kingdom Metazoa; phylum Mollusca; class Bivalvia; order Ostreida; family Ostreidae; genus Saccostrea; species Saccostrea glomerata. Next base: position 377,197 of record PRKT01000307.1, on the reverse strand, counting down.
CTGAAACGACAGGAATAACTAAAGCAAAAACAAGCTGAACTGGAACGTTTGGAAAAGGCAAGTCTCCAAAGAATCTCAGCTCAAATTTAGGAAAACTGTATTGAAGCAGAAACACTCTGAAAAAAGCTTATTCAATATGTCAATAAAAATGCCATCAGGCAAGTATGAAAAATTGAGTCTTGATGAAATGCAGGCAAATTTAACCATTCTTGTCGAAAGTACACTTTCTATGCAAACAACTGAAATCGTCACGGAGGGAATTCCCCTTTTGGTGAACAAGAAAGTGGAACACAAATTTACAGATGGTATTAATTAAAAAGGGGAAGTTATCTCTATTGTACCAGGTTTCCCACACAGGTATAATATCCAGTATGAAAATGACCCAGCTGTATATGCTTACAACCTCTTTGAAGATTATGAGAAAGGTGATTTGAAAATAGTCATTGAGAAATAAACAGCTGCAGAATCAACTTGTACATAATATAGTGATTAAGATGTACATATCTTTTTCGTCATTTCCTTGGAGTTTTTTGTAGAACTAGTTAAACTGGACAGAGTAAAGATCAAGATATATTTACTCATGTAAGAATTCACATTTTAAGAATGTTCAGTTCAATCCAGTAGCTAGATGTTCCAGTTGAAGTTTGTTTCTGAGTTGATTTTTATAACAAATTTGAAGTTTCTTTCAAAGTTAGTAGCTATAGATCTTGTTGCTGATTCTGCTGCAAAGTTGATTACTAATTAAAAAAAAATTCTTTTTCAGGATCCAGTTTCTAATTATATATTTGTTCATGATTATGAAACTGTTGATTAATTTCAGGGCATGTTGTTTGTGTTCAATTTGGAGAAACGTTATTACTAACTTTACAATATCCCTATGAATTAATACAGTCAAACCTGCCTAATTAAAGCTAAAGGTTGGTAAACCAGACTTTGTAAGATGGTGACATTGAAAACTATTAAATTCAACCTGGCTAATTAAATATAAATGCACACAAATTCAGTATTTCAATATAATGGAGTAATCTCTTACTTGACAGGTTTTATTGTACTTATACTGCATTAGTAACTACAACATTGATAACTGCATGGATAGTTCATTTATTGATACTGTTTATTACTAATACATCAAATATGTACATTGGAATACATACAGAAATTTGTATTTTGGTTTTCATTTTCTGGGGAGGGGTCATCTGGAATGAAATTGTATTTTTTCTTTTCTTTTTTTCAGTTTATACATTGAAAACGCATGAGAGTGCCAGGTCAAGGAGGTTACAGGAGATAAAAAAAACACATTTGGTGAGTGTTTTGAAGTATATTCATCAAGAAGAAACATTGAACAAGAAATAGAAACATTGATATACTATATATAGTGAATGGTTTTGTAAGAAATGACTTGGGATGCTTTTTTCCTAACTTTGGCGAAATTGCATTTTTTGTGTTCTAGGGGGTTGCCTTATTAAAATGACTGTAAAATGATAAGTTTTGGGTATTTTCAGCTATATTTTATATTTTTGTTCTCTGGAATTACCAGACAACACAATGACTTGAAAAGAATGAACAATTCTGTCGAAAAAAAAATTCGTCTTGCAATGCTACAAATACTTTCAAATAATTCAGCAAATGTTTGTTTTCTTTGTACCTTAACTGCGTACCAGTCAAGATAAACGTCATTTCGGACGGAAACTTTCACTGCACAAATTCTCGTCTCTGCCATCATATTTAACGATACATGTACCAGTCTGATATATCTTAAACTACTGGCCACAAAAATTGCTCCCAACCATTCCTAAAATATAAAGACCCCCTCACACCTGTTAAATGTTGTGAACTGCAATATTAAACCTAATAAACCTGCATCACCACGACAGAAAGAATGTTTTGGACATTACTGGAAACTCAAAACGAAAACTAAATTTCAAACCTTGACGGAAAGAACATAAATTCCGGATTTATATTTTGTGTTTTTTTTCATGTTGAGTTGCCCAAAACCAAGGCGCACGCGGACGCTAAACATAGAAAAAAATTTGGAATGGCCTTATGCAGCAATATACCTTCATCACCTGCATACGGAGTTTACATATCTCAACAATTTCTACAACGAGGTAAATTATTGACAAGTTGAAGAAACAAGAAATGCAGGCCCGTTTAAAGTCATCATTTTGTTCGCTAATGATTGATATAATGACCTTGTCAGCAAATACAATTTATAATTGAGTCAAATGCTGAATGACATTTTTCATACGTATAAGTCCATTATTCATACACTGAATTGACGACAGATTCTTCCGTTATTTCTCAATCATAACAAGGAGCACACGGCGGGTGTGACCGGTCGGAAGGAGATGCTCACTCCTCCATGGCACCTGATCCCACCTATGATGTTTTCTAAGGTTGGTGTTTGCCCTGCTCCTATTTTATACTTGTTTTATGGACTTTTAATCTTGAATACTGTTCGTTATCTCCATATGTTTCATTATATATCGAAGAGATGTAAAATACATTGCGGGAAAGGACCAGAGTCCACAAACAATAAATTAACGTTTCGGAAAAGTCAGCCAACACTTCGACTTTGTAGAAATATAACTTTTTTTGTCTTTCCTTTAATAAAGTCGCCCGCATGGCGCAGTGGTTAGAGCGTCTGTTCTAAAGACACTGGAAAGGAGTTGATCTTTACGTCTTAAGTTCGAATCCCACTGTTGGACGTGGAGATCGGTCCTTCGTTTGAGTCTGTATAAACAGGTTCCGTATCGCAGTAGGTGCTGGCACGTAGACAAACCCTGAGACTCACTGCTCAATGGTCCTGAGGGCCGAGAATAGGAATTCAAAGGTTTGCAGTTCTCCATCGGCAAGTGGTGGCGTCTATATATGAGTGAGAAATGCTCGAGAGGGACGTTAAACAACATCAATTTATGAATTGCACAATTCTTGCAATCGATAGACGTGATAAAGAAAAACATTTTATAAGGACTTTCAAACCTAAATTAAATTTTCGGTGTAAAAAGAATGTTTTCGTAGCATATAAAGTATTTCTTGAGCCAAATTATTATCATTGTGTTGTTCTGTGAAAGAACGGGAAAATATTACGTGAACACGAGACTTGTCAACGTTAAAGTATGACTTCACAATAGACGTTAACTTCCCTTACTTATGCAGCAATGTACCTTCAGCACCTGCATACGGAGTTAACATAACTCAGTTGATTATATACGCAAGAGCTTGCTATACGTATGAACAATCTCTACAACGAGGTAAATTATTGACAAACGTTTTTCATACTTATTGTTAGTCTATTAATTATACACTGAATTGACTATGGGTTTTCCTGTTATTCCCCGATCATGACAAGGAGCACATGGCAGGAGATGCTCTCTCCACCATGGCACCTAATCCCACCTCTGATGTTTTGGAGGTCCATGTTTGATCTGCTCCCATTTTGTATTGTTTTATGGACTTTTGATCTGGAATACTGTTCGTTATCTCCATTTGTTTCATGTTACGATGAGTACATTGTAAAAAAAATCGTGAAGAAGAAATGGGAGCGCTTATGTTTTACTCGATTTTAGTGTTTTTATTTATTTTAAAAGAAATTCGCATATCAATATATCTTGGACTCAAAGTTGCAATGGTGGTCCGCCAAAAACCGATGGTGACGCAAAAGTCCTGTGGTCTAGCAAAACCCCAAAGTAGTCAGAACAGACGCGAATGTCCGATAGTAACGCCAATGTCCGATGGCTTGTTTCCAATGACATACGCTGCGCTAAAGTCCGATGGTCTGACACCTCAAAGTCCGATGGTGCGGAGAAGCAATCAACGTTTATGGCGTAACAATTATCCGATGTCATTCTTTGTCTCGATTCAAAATCCCCCATTTCTGAATTCGTCTTAGCATAGTTTTATTGATTTTGCTTATTGCTAGCATTTTCTTGAGCTATTAGGATTAGTACTCGCACACACTCGACTGATTCGGGTCAGTCCTTGCTTCGCAAAAACCCGAGATATAAGGATTAGTCCTGGTAAATATATAAATATTATAATATATATTTTTATATATGTATATTATAAGTATTATTCCTACTATCAATTGTACATGGTTATTTCCATCTCTAATGTTAATAACTATTTTTTGATGATCAGTAATTTATTGCTTATTGATGACTATGATTCCACAAAGGTAAAAAGGTTTTTGAACCACCTGATAATCATGACTAGTATAGGATAAGAGGTAACTGAAATTATCTTAAATTGAAAAACGTCTCATGTGACTGTATGAGCTTGTTTACTGTAACAAAAGGGATTTAGACCCTTTGTTCCTCATCTTTGAAGTGGTGATTAACTTGTCATGAAGATATATTAATTTTCTATATAATGTTCGCATCAATGTCCACCAAATAATACTAATATTAAATTTCTTATGGAGATGGGGAAATTTCATCTGATCTCTGTCATTTTTTTTTATAGAAATAAACATTTTCCATGAAAGCTTTATTTTAACAAGGGTTACTAAATGTAAGCGACAATTATATGTATATATTTTTGAAAGCAGCTGATGCACCTCACAGAGACATCACAATTGAAAAAAGAATTCTGAAGATTTGTAAATGTACACACAGAAGAACTGTTTAAAGAAATTCGAAACTGCTTTTCAAGGCTTTCCAAACTTTTGATTTCGATATAATCTCAAATTTCCTGGGAAATTTAAAGAAAAAGAGGCCCATGGGCAACATCGCTCACCCTAGTAACTCTTCTTCTACAGAGTTCCCCTTTGTAACATCTACTGAGGCCCCATCCTACCCCCGAGGGTCATGATTTTAAGGTCATCTGAGTAAACTCAGGTGACCTATTGCTATCCGTTTTTGTCTTTCGTCGTGCGTTAACATTCGAACATTTTCAGCTTCTTCTCTGAAACCGCTAAACCAATTTCATCCAATTTTGGAACAAAGTATCTATGGGCGAAGGGAAACAAAAATTTTGAATTTCATTGTCCCTGTCCCCCTAGGGCCTGGGCTTGGGCAAAAACCACTAAAATTAGTGCAGTCTTTAAAAATCTTTTTCTGTAGTCCTGGACATCAAGCAGTCAAACTGAAGGTATGATTGTAACAAGCATTGGTTCCTCAACCACAATTGTGAAATCCATGGCCCAAGGAGGGGTTCTAGTGCTAGGGCAAGGCTATATAGATTATATAGCGAACATGAATTATTTCTTTGAAAATCTTATGCTCTGCTCCTGGGTATTAAACAAACAAACCAACATAGTTATGATGATCAAGAGTCCCTTCCAAAATTGTAAACATCATGGCCCCGGTGTCAGAGGATCTGGTGTTAGGGTGGGACTCTATTGATTATATAGTGAAATGCATAAATTCTTTAAAAATCTTCTTTTCTGCGGCTGGGTGTTAAACCAATGAACTACATGTATGTACACAGTTATGATGAGGAAGGATACCTCTTTGAGATTTGTGAATTTCAGGGCCCCTGGGTCAGGTCTTCTTGTGTTAGGGCTGGGCTCTTTGCTAAACCAGCTCATGCAATGCCTCAATCGGCATCTTCTCTATATTATATAGAGTATCCCTCCTCTCCAGTAAAGGAGATAAATGTTCCGCTGCGCTAAAACTAACTTTAATAGGTCAACACACACACACACACACCTTGTTTATTTACCAATGTGTCTATATAATACACTTCACAACACAATTATAACTTTATCACTCTCCAGCCTCGATAAAAATCAAAGAATTCAGCAAGCTAAATCACTTGATCAAGGATCATCCTTTCTGTGTTTAAAAATGCTACGGCGCTAGCTCACCTATCTTATTTAAGAGATAAACTTGTGCATTTACAATCTTGTCATTTCCGGTAGAAAATATAAGGAAGAATAAGGAAGAACTTTATCCGAAATAGTTAAGATATAAAACTATGCAATTTTTCCATTTCCCTACATAAGGCTTTATGGAATCAGACAAAATGGCTATTATGCAAATGAGCAGAATAAACACTATTTCTCCATATGCCAAAACTGTAGAAAGAGTAGTATTTATTCAGTATTTCAGAGAAATTTATATTTTTAGTAACCAAGACAAAACTGTTCATCGTAATCTAAAAACCGATACACAGAATTATGTATCTTAGTGTAGTTAACTTGTGTGTCAAGTTATATATTGTAATCACAGGCGCTTGTTTCATACAGTAAGCTTAGATTTCTACTATATAATAACACAAGGTATCCATCTTTCTCGAGACAAAAAATGTAGGTCACCAATTCAACCCCCTGTTTTATTTATTATCCGCAGATGGAGACAGAAACCCCACATGTAATGGCTAGCGGAATCCCCCTTCTTGGACCTCATGTATATTTCCTTACCTCACCCCCTCGCGAACTTTGACACTGGCCATAAAATTACACGCTTCGTCAACCGAAAGAAAAAGTACATCTCTAAACAGCTCAGCACTTCCGGCTTGGCAACTGCGATATAATACACAAGTTCTCATTGGCTACTGTACTCTCGGGAGTTTTCCATGCAATTGTATAAGACACAAGAGAAAACCGAAATCTTATTTTGGCGCAAATTTGAAAATCGATATTGTTCTAGGTTTCTGACAAATATTTTGTAAGATGACAATGTTTGGGTAATGTTTAAGATGATTGAATAGTTATTATTTAAGCAAAATTATTTTGATAAGGACCTCTCTACACCAGTGCAAAATGTACCAGTAGCCAATGAGAACTTGTGTATTATATCGCAGTTGCCAAGCCGGAAGTGCTGAGCTGTTTAGAGATGTACTTTTTCTTTCGGTTGACGAAGCGTGTAATTTTATGGCCAGTGTCAAAGTTCGCGAGGGGGTGAGGTAAGGAAATATACATGAGGTCCAAGAAGGGGGATTCCGCTTGCCATTACATGTGGGGTTTCTGTCTCCATCTGCGGATAATAAATAAAACAGGGGGTTGAATTGGTGACCTACATTTTTTGTCTCGAGAAAGATGGATACCTTGTGTTATTATATAGTAGAAATCTAAGCTTACTGTATGAAACAAGCGCCTGTGATTGTAACGTGTATGATTGGGTTCTACAAGGGATATATGTACAGTATAAAGCTTTTTCTTTACTCTGTCCGAGTTAATGATTGGACTAATAATTTAGGGCCGCTCTATCTGAGGGAAAATCACAATTAAAATTTTTGTTATCTAGAGACGTGGAATGGGTATTGCTACTGCACCGTGTTTCTACACCAGGTTCCTTTTGATAGGAAAGAACTGAGTGTCTCAATCTTCTGCAGATTTACTGCACTCTTAACTTACCTTCAATTCCCTAGATTACCTGCCACTGGTGCTTATTCTATTCTTACCCTTTACTTTTCTTTATGACTTTTTCTTTCCGTCTTCTTCGGCCGTAACCTTCTGAATGCCTTACTACTACTTTCTTTTCTCATAGCTTCTAATTCATCTGTTGGCTTCTTCAGCCAACTTCTGAATGCCTGATTTACCTAAAGCATCGCTTTATATACCCTTAGACTATTCTATTCAAAGGGTAGTCAGGTCATTCCATTATTCATTCTTTAAGGTCTTCTATGCGTTTATTCAAACGCCTCTTAACCATTACAATATTATAATCAGACCAAAACTGTAGGAGGAGTAGCATTTTGAAAAATTGACCAGAAAAGCTAAAAATTGGGGAAAACTTCTGAATACTGTCGCACAAATTGTGGTATGGCATGCATGGATCAAAGGGGATCCGGATTCCTCGAAAATTTCTTGAAACTGACATAGCTATGCCTCGGACCTCTTCCACTAGCGATCTGAGCCAATACCTCCTAGGAAAAAATTTCTGGATCCACCCCCCAAAAAATACAATCGGGTTCGGGCTGTCAACTTGAATCTAAGAGATAATGCTTAAATCATAAAGACGTGGATGAGATGGACGCGCTGGCGCGCCGAATACAATTAGCCAACTGGTGTCATAACAGTTTTTCACTTGAGTTCACGTCAGATCATGGTTGACGCATAATAATCCCTAAATGTCCCCTTCCAATTCGGGCATTTTGATACGAGACTGGAGCTGATTTTTTTTTATATGAAAAACAACATGTAAACTTTCTGTATTGACAAGATTTATTAAAATTTAGGGCGTGCTGATTTTCTATATACTGTACCTGAGTGGGGAGTGATTAGGCCCTAGACTAGATTTTCAAGCACCTGCTCGACTTCGACCGAAACAAACTTGCGTGCCTCGCTGGATGGCTATGTATGTTTTGGTACTTAAATCTTTATAAAGATCTGAAAAGGAAACTTCTCAGAAGTTTGTTTTCAATTTATTACATCTACTCAAACTCGCTCATTTTTGGTAAGAATAGATTGCAGAACTTAATACTGTTGTGCAACCAACTCGGCATAAAGGACCATTAAAGAGTGGGATATCTTTTTCGTGCCAGCACCTATTGCCATATGGTTACTTTGTTCAAGTAACGTAAATATAACACTTTTAACTGATGTTTTCTACTTGGATACGAGTTCGAATAAATATTGATGATCTGTGCAGTACAATGAAAATGATCACCACGATCCCTTAAGGTGTCTTGTCCAATCAATTGTTGCATCCTAGAGATAATTGAAAACTTTCATTATCTTAATATTTACATGATTTTCTAGTGTAGAGTCCGAGGCTGTTTGCAGCTTGCCACAGGAAACACTGATTACGTCAGAAGCAGAAGGCTTAAGGTAAATAAGATGGTATCAGCATCGACGACGAGCGAATATTGCTGCTTGATGTATGAGGAAATGGTTCAGTGGTTCTTAGTTATCAAGAAATTAAAAACAATTCCCTATTATCGTGTCAAGAAAATATAACGTTTATTTTCGCATTAAATATCACTTTCTCCGATGTATTCCCGAGTTGCAGGAACAGTTTAGGTTAAACACAGCGTTCGTCACGATAAAGTAAAGATTTAACAGACTAGATAAGGGTGATTTATCTCCCCTTTGTCCTAGTTGGTTGCGTAACACATCCTGAATAGTCATCAACAGGTAAGCCTATTGGATTGTACTCTTCGTGATAGCAAGCAATTTCTTTTGATGCTTTCTCATCGCAGTGGTATTTAAATGGTCTACTCGCATGCCTTCTCTGCTGTTAATTATATGTACTGCCCAATGTTTGATTTAAAAAAAAATACTCTATCGAAACATGACTTCGACGATAATGTACGTGTAATATCTTGATAAAAATCATTTTGATGCTTGTAACAAGATACTGACGCCCTCGTATTGCAGCTTGCAAACACTTAAAGATAAAAGTGTTGTCCACAGGCACTTATTTCGTATACCGGGCGCCCCTCCTTATTTTAACCATGAGGTACCTAGCTTAATTTCAGGAACATCCGCTCCAAGCTCATAATTTGTTATAATATATCAATCATTAACCTACTTTAAAAATGACATCGTTCGCTTCTCGAGACTTTTTCTCGTCAATTAAGGTCATACGCAACGTAGTTTGGACTTCATTGGGATCTTCCCTGGAGTTGAAGAGTTCCACTAAATAAAGGACCTGTGTGCAATAATTTTAATGTCTATAAATGGATTTGTACACCTCTTCTACAACAAATTTTGATGGAAAAAAAAACTGGAATTATGTTTCGTATTTTTGTATACTTTTCTTTTAATTGAATAATGCATGTTGATTTTTTTCTATAAACATCTGATGGCACTATTATCTTAAATTAAGAATATCTGGAAAAATTATAAGTAGGTATGGTACCTTGCGTATGTCCTTAAATCTTTTGATGTGTCTCTTGACGATCCTCTTATTGTAAACCACTCATTTACATGTATTCCTCAAAATTGCATCGATACAAAAAAGACGATTTCTGGTTGGGGTAATAGATGTAGGATCAAACCAGAGACCTCGGAATGGAAAACGCGGAAGTTTGTTTTTGTACTGATGTATCCCAGTCAATGTCTTACTTTCTGTTCGTTATCTCCATATGTTTCTTTGTATCAAGGTAATTTTCGAGGAATACATGTAAATGGGTGGTTTACAATAAAGTTAGTATTTCAGTTGAAACAAGACTTTTGTGAAACACTGATGCCTTCACACAGCAGCTTATGGCGAGGGTTGAATTCTCTCAAATGCATGTCAGACTCCAAAGGCCAATGTCAAAAGTGTTGGAACCCAAAGGAAGATCTTATTACAAGAAATACACCTGTGAAATATGAAAGCCCTAGATCTAATTGTTCAAAAGTTATTACCAAAGTTAAAGTTTTTTTAAGAGTGGGTCAAACTCTTAGGTCAAGGTCTAAAATATTTATACCAGCTGACACATGTGAATACACATGTGAAATATAAAAGCCTATCCCTAGGACCAAAATGGAAGTAAAATGCAATAGTCTGTATTTGTTAAGGTGAAAACTTAACAAATATTATATATAATTGTTCAAACAGCTCAGCAGGTGGATTTGAACAGAAAATCTGCATGAAGAGAATCTGCGGTCTATATTACTATGCTATACTGACTATGAGGACCTATGTCATAAATACAAACCAGTATAACAGGAATAGGTTTACACTTTATTTTTTAGTTTTTGACGAATCTCGACCCTTCATGTAGGACAGGAGTGCTCCTACAAAAATATTGTTAGCTCTACTGAGCTTTCCTGATCAAAATTTGTGCGTTGTCTGTCGTTTTCGTTGGCGTCGTCGAAAACATTTCACATTTTCATCTTATTCTCAAGAACCACAGAACAAATTTCAACCAAACTTGCCAAAAAGTATTTTTAAGTAAAGGGAATTCCAGTTTGTTCAAATAAAGGGCCACGCCCTCTTCCAAGGGGAGATAATTATGAATAAGTGAAAAAATCAATGGCATTTAAAAAAAATCTTTTTCTCAATGATCACTTAGCAAGGACATATGAAACTCATTTTGAATCATCATCAGGTAGTGTACATTCAAGTTTGTTCACACCATGACCCCCGGGACAAGGGTTGGGCCACAATTGCCGATCAAAGTTTTACATAGGAATATATAGGAAAAATCTTTAAAAATCTTCTTCTCAAGAACTATTGGGACAAGAAAGATGAAACACATGTTGAGTCACCCTCAGGTAGTGTACATTCAAGTTTGTTCAAGTCATTACCCCCGGGGGTAAGATGGGGCCACAGTGGCAGATCCAAGTTTTATTTAGAAATACATAGGAAAAATCTCTAGAATTCTTCTTCTCAAGATCCATAGGAACAGGAAAGATGAACTCCTGTTGAATAATACTCAGGTAGTTTACATGTTCAAATCATGACCCCGGTGGTAGGTTCGGGCCACAAAGGCGGATCAAAGTTTTTCATTACATTAAAAAATCTTCTCAAGAACTATTGTGACAGGAAAGATGAAACTCATATTGAATCAATCTCAGGAGTGTACATTCAAGTTCGTTCAAATCATGACCCTCGGGAGTAGTAGTGGGGCAAAAAGGGCAAATCAAATTTTTAAATAGGAATATATAGGGAACATCTTTAAAAATCTTCTTCTGAAGAACCATTGGCACAGGAAAGATGAAAATCATTTTGAATCATTCTCAGATAGTGTACATTCAAGTTTGTTGCAATTATGACCCCCGGGGGTAGGGTGGGGCCACAATGGCCGATCAAATTTTACATAGGAATATATAGGAAAACTCTTTAAAAATCTTCTTCTCAAGAACCATTGGGATAGGAATAAATGAAACTCATGTTGAATCATCCTCAAGTTGTGTACATCCATGTTTGTTCAAATCATGACCCTTGGGGGTAGGGTGGGGCTACAATGGCCGATCAAAGTTTTACATAGGAATATAAAGAGAAATGTTTAAAAAATTTCTTGTCAAGTACTACGAAGCCATGATTAGTGATATTTTTACATATTTTTTATTTTTAATTTTTTTTACCTCAGGTAGTGAAAATTTTTTGTTCAAATCATGAGTACCCTTTGAGATAGGGAGGGAAATGAGCACAAAGTAATATATACAAACAAAATGTTTGAAAAAATCTATAAAATTCTTTTTCTCAAGAATATATATGCAGAATTGATATGGAGGCATTCCCAAGAAGTATTAGAATTCAAGCCCCTATCCCAGCAGTCAAACTGTTGGCATGATTGTAAGCAGCATTGCGTCTTCTACCAAAATTGTGAAGTTCACGACCCAAAAGATCAGTGGTTCCTGTGGGATAGGTGCACAGCTTATAAAGTGAAAATTTTCTCTTTGTTACTCTGATCTACCTCAGGGTATTAAGTAACCAGAGTAAGCATGCTAAGTGTATAGTTATGATAAGCAATGGTGAATCTTTCAAAATTGTGAATTTCATGGCCTCTGGTTTAAAACACGAATCAAATTCATGCAATTGTGGGAAAGTTGTTACATGATACTCAGGTGACCTATAAAGCCTATGTGCATCTTGTTAAAAAACACGAACCAAATTCAATGTTTTGAAAGTTGTTACATAATGACCTATAAGGCCCGTGGGTCTCTTGTTTTGAATGCACTGGTAAACAAAGTAATACCTTCTCTCATTCGTCTCTGGTTTCAACAATAAAATTTGAAATATTTTATCAATAGAAACTTCCTAAATACTTAGTAGTCTGTAACCATAGTGACGTGTGGAAATAAAGACAATTACACAACTGAAAGCAGCTCACAGACTGGTTTCTACAGTCTTATCCAAAGGACCGGTCTCCACGCCCTGCTGTGGGATTTGAACCCGTGTCGTTAGGATCAAATCCTTACTCCGAGACTTTAGAGAAGGGGAGGGGACGAACTTCTTTCAGAAAATTCTTTCAGACGCCACCATTTGCCTTTCTTTGACTGCACTTGAACGTGTACTTGTTGAAGGGGGGGGGGGGCTTTAATCTACACATTAATGTTCAATCTTGGCTAAAGACGTATGTCATCCCCGATAAAGACCACAGGCACCTTAAGTGTGGATCAATACCCCTCTTCTTTTATTTAAAAGTAAATGTGAATTATATCTCAAAAATATAATTTCCCTGTCAAACACATCCATATTTTGCTCTATGCAAGCAGATTGTACCTTTTCTCACGATTGAAGAATGACCTTATACGGAAAAATAAAAAAAGGGTAAAAAACAAAAGTTGTAAACAATCTGGGTGTTCCCCACTTCGAGGCAGATTTCCAAGGTAATAACAGAATTACCTATCATAATTTTGCAAGCACTCTGTCAGGTAGATGTTCTACTGTTCTGTTTAACCTAAACCTGCCATTAGTGTTTGATATGCTGTAATCGGACGATTTATTAATCAGATACATAAAATTTTCTACAATGACAGCTTTGAACATATAAGGCGAAGCAGAAGTGCGACTCCAAAACCGCCTCCAAAGCTGTCAATTGAGAAAATTTTATGTATCTACAAAAAGGGGGGGGGGGTTGACCCACACTTCAGGGGCCTGTGGTTCAGACGCCTATGAGTTCGACTCCTTTATGACAAGAAGTAAAGGAAGTTAAACTTTATGAAGACGGCACATACTTTGAAACTTTTTGAGTTTTTAGCTCACCTGAGCCGAAGGCTAAGTGAGCTTTTCTGATCACATTTTGTCCGTCGTCCGTCTGTCTGTAAACTTTTCACATTTTCGACTTTTTCTCAAGAACCAATAGTCCAATTTTAACCAAACTTGGTACAAAGTATTCTTGGGTTAAGGGAAGTTTAAATTGATAAAATAAAGGGCCAAGTCCCCATACAAATATAAAGTAGATAATCAAGAAAAGACAAAAATAGGGTTGGGTCATTGAAAAATTTTCTACTCAAGAACCACTGGGCCCGGAAAGGTAAAACTTATGTGGAAGCATCCTTTGGTAGTGTAGATATTAAATTGTTAAAATCATAACCCCCAGGGATAGGACGGGGCCACAATAGGGAATCCAAGTTTTACTTAGAAATATAAAGATCAAATCTTTGAAAACCTTCTTCTCAAGTACACTAGGCTAGGAAAGCTGAAACTTATGTGGAAGAATTTTTAGATAGTGTTGATATTAAATTGTTAAAATAATGACCCCCGGGTGTAGGGCGGGGCCACAATTGGGAATCCAAGTTTTACATACAGAAATATATAGAACAAATTTAAAAAAAAAAACTTCCTCTCAAGAACCACTGGGCCCGGAAAGGTAAAACTTATGTGGAAGCATCCTTTGGTAGTGTAGATATGAAATTGTTAAAATCATAACCCCCAGGGATAGGACGGGGCCACAATAGGGAATCCAAGTTTTACTTAGAAATATAAAGATCAAATCTTTAAAAACCTTCTTCTCAAGTACACTAGGCTAGGAAAGCTGAAACTTATGTGGAAGAATTTTTAGATAGTGTATATATTAAATTGTTAAAATAATGACCCCCGGGTGTAGGGCGGGGCCACAATTGGGAATCCAAGTTTTACATACAGAAATATATAGAACAAATTAAAAAAAAAACTTCCTCTCAAGAACCACTGGGCCAGGAAAGCTGAAACTTATGTGGAAGCATCTTTGGGTAGTGTAGATATTAAATTGATAAAATCATGACCCCCGGGGGTAGGGCGGGGCCACAAAAGGGAATCCAAGTTTTACATTTAGAAATGTATAGAACAAATCTTTAAAAATTTTCTTCTCAAGAACCACTGGGCCAGGAAGGCTGAAACTTATGTGAAAGCAGCCTGGGGTAATGTAGATTCTAAAGTACACTCTGCTTGTATTATAATCATGAAAGGGGAGGGTGTAGGGTGCGTGATAGGTATATAAGAGGGGAAATATGGTAAAGAACTGAATCACACGAGTTACTCAGGTAAGCGATGTTGCCCATTGGCCTCTTGTCATACTCCTTACCCATTGATATTAATTGCGAAGATTTGTTAAAATTAGTTCAGTATTTTAAACGAAGAAGCTGAAAAAGGGAATACCGACGCATGACGATGGACTAAAAAGATAACAATTATTCAAAGTGAGCTAGAAAACTTGTCGATACGAGGACAACGACAAGCACGAATTTAATTGCGGTGCAAATTTATTTGGGAAAGATTATATTTGTTTATTTTAGACAATTAGTTACGTAACAGAACGCCAAAAGAGCACAATAAATAAAACTTTAATCGAGCTTTAAAAAAAAAAAAATTCTCCAGTTTCGCGGTAGTGGTTGGGTGATCATTTCCTAAACGGTATGTCTGGGCTCTAAGATAAAACACGGTTTTACAAATTTTCAAAAACATTTCAGATACACCTAATATTTTATAAAACTCATTTTCTGAAATTTTTGTCTAACTATAATAAGGTAATACGATAAAACAGTAAGGTTTAGAAAACTAATAAAATTTCTCTAGGTGAAATAGCAATTTTATCATAACATTGTTCTCACAGAGGGACTATATGGTGTCTTTCCGTCTATTTAAGATTAAATCAATAACATCACACCGACTTTTTTGTTAATAAATGTGTCTTGAGAGTTTCAGGCAACAGGACTGCCTTAAAACAGAAATGTCAAACGTCATAAATTAAACATAATTTTCTTGGTCTCTCACGTATTTCAAATTGAGTGTATTATCGTATAATGTCATTTTGACAAGGATTGTGATTTTCGTGTAAAGAGTAAAATGAATGTTGCACTATAGATACTATGCTACTCTACAAATGAATCCAAAAGTTGGAATACTGGTGTCGGGTTGAATTTACACCACAAGTTCCAAATACGTAATAAAAGAGTCATGTGAATGCATGATGCATAAAAAGCTTAAAATTAATCAAAAGTCAGAAGTAGAAAACATATTTTTGTACGAATAAATGAGATTCTATATTTTGCACCGCGTCTTGCAGCATAGGCTTTTCTGCTGAAACCATGGCCACTTCCACGTGACAAAGATCGAGGGTATCCGCACGTGGCTCATGTTAAGAAGCCTACGGCTTCATTTTGATGACAATAAATTCTTATAATTTATTGACTTCATAACATCTATGAATCAATTGTATGAGCAAATGCACTCAAATTTCTATTTATTTATTTAAAAAAAAATTATTTATTTTTCTTTGAAGACATACAGTCTGAAATAAAATGATCGCTATTTTAGTTTTGAATATCTTGTGCTTTTCCTAGCATGTATTCTTTTAAAATTGTGAGAATGCTTTTTGAAATGCTAATTTTTGGGTCGTCTTAATGCTAGGCATCAATTTTACTGTTAACTAATTAAACTTATGTCCTCTTTAAATGAAAGGCCAGCGCGCTTGCATTGACCTGCATCACGATACTCAGTGACAAACATGTAATTACCAAGTGATAGACCATTATTTGTTATCAGTCTGGAATTTCTAAACTAGTTTAATCCGTTTACTACACCTCATGACGGTAATAGATAAGGGCTGGGCAGTGCACTTTGAACAGTCGCTGAAGTCCTCATTTTAGATCGTCTGCCCTTATTTTAAGTCAACTGCGATATTTGCCGAATTGTATTCAAATGGGATTATTTTTATGTCTATAGTGTAGTCCGTTTTAATAGTGACAGAAGCCCTGCACTGCTAGCACTTGAGAAAAGACTTAATTCAATAACCTTAGCATGACATTCAGCGTGCATATCCTAGGAGATGTGTGTCTTGTTACATTAGATTTGAAGACAACGTTTTATAGTTTTCGAGGGGGGAAATTTGGTAAATATTTAATGGTTTTCATTTCTTCACTAATCAATAGCAATGTCTCTTTTATCGATTTATAATGCTTGTTATGAAGTGTTCCTCTACCAAAGTTCTTTATACCTTAACAAAATCTGGTTCCAACTTCACCATTTGTTCTGCCCTTTGGTAAATGATGTGAATTTGGTCTACATATATTTTTAAAAGTCAAGATTAAAAGATGGAGATGTGTCATTGTTTGTACCTTAAATATTTTTGTCAATTTATGTCATTCTGGGCAATTGTTCGAAAGAAAATAATTAAGAGACTTTAAACCAGAAATATGTAGTTAAACGGGTGGATGGGAAAGCCGAGACAGTTTAAATGAGTTTCTACCCCATCCTTTTTATGGTCGATAAAATTACATTCAAATTGTCAACAAATACAATCAATCATTACGTCAAATCTGACTGATGTTTTGTTTTTCATACTAATATTTAGACTATTATTTTCACACTGAATTGTCGACGAATTTTGCTCTAATTTTCAGATCATGACAAGGAACACATAGCGGGTGTGGCCAGTCGGCAGGGTCTGCTTACTTCTCCGTGGCACCAATCCCACCTCCGATGTTTAAGAGACAATGAAAATACAAAGCGAAAACAGCAAGATGTATGTTTCAAAAATTGACAGAAAAATCGACGTCTGCCATTCGAACGGAACAGCGTCAAATCATACATTTATGGTTGGATATGGTTGAAACGTCGCCAGACACAAAATATTTACTGTGTACAGGTCTATTTTCGCCCCGTGATATTTTTCCCCTTTCATATTTGGAAACAAGTTTGCACCGTTTTAAATTCGCCCAGAATGATTTTTTTGTTTAAGTTATAATAATTTTACCTTTTAATTCGCCCCGTTTTAAATTCGCCCATTGCTGACGAGGGCGAAAATAAAACGGGGGCAAAAATTTCCCTTTATACAGTATTCAAACAACTTGAATTTATTGAATTATATTTTGTCCATCGATTTGTGATTAGTTTATACAATTTTTCAATGGTGTGTAAAATTTCTGAACGCTACAAGAAGTGGAATCCACTTTTTAGGTCACCTGAATAGGTGACCTATTGCTATCCTTTTCGTCCGTCGTCGTGCGTCGTGTGTTAACATTTAAACATTTTCAGCTTCTTCTCTGAAACCGCTGAACCAATTTCAACCAATTTTGGCAAATAGCATCTATGGTGAAGGGGAACAAAAATTGTGAATTTTCCTTTTCCCTTCCCCCCTGGGGCCTGGGGGTGGGGCCAAAACCATTAAAATTAGTGCAATCTTTAAAAATCTTCTTCTTTACTCCTGGACATTAAGCAGTCAAATTGTTGGTATGATTGTATTAAGCATTGAGTCCTCTACCAAAATTGTGAAATTCATGGCTCCAGGGTCAGGGGTTCTAGTGCTAGGGCGGGGCTATATTGATTATAATTTTCATTTTATTAAGAAAAAAAATTTGAAACCATTGATGTTTGAGCTGTAAGTGAGCTTAAAAGGGAGAGAAAAAATACTGCTCCATCTTTTTTCTTCCAAACTTTGATGATTCTCTGTTATATATACTTAATGAAACCCAGATAAAGAGTTAATTGTATGCTTGTCGAAAAATATTTGAATGACGTTGAAAAAATCACAGTTACAGTCCATTTCCACCTTGACCTATTTTCAATAATATTCTGAACCTATTTTCAATAATATTCTGAACATTTGCGTTAGTATGTACATGTATGTCAGAAAATTTGAGAAGCCTGGGTTTTTGAACTAGCATTTATAAATATGTTTATAACATTATGATATTTTATTTCAAATGTATTAAGGGCATAATCAACCAGAAGTCTCTGTCGAGACTGAAGCTCTACTGGTTGAACTTATAGCAAAAGAAGAGAACAGTACCTAAGCAGCTGGGATTTGAAACTTTACAACAGCAATAAATAGAATAATGATCTTTGATAAAGTCTCTTTATGTTCTTAGTGTAGTCTACTTGTGTGCCAAGTTATACAGTAATCAGACCAAAATTGTAGGAGGAGTAGCATTTTGAAACAATTTTACAGACATTTCTATTTTTAGTAACCACGGCAACACCGTTCATCAAAATTAAAATTCGATACACAGAATTATGTATCTTCGTGTAGTCTACTTGTGTGCCAAGTTATACTGAAACAGACCAAAACTGTAGGAGGAGAAGCATTTTGAAAGAATTTCACAGAAATTTCTATTTTTAGTAACCACGGCAACACTTCATCAAAATCAAAAACCGATACACAGAATTATGTATCTTAGTGTATTCTACTTGTGTGCCAAGTTTTATTGAAATTGGACCAAAACTGTAGGAGGAGTAGCATTTTGAAAAATTGTTTACAGACAGACAGACAGACAGACAGACGGCCGGACGCATTACTATCGCATAAGCTCTTCTGGTCTCTGACCAGTAGAGCTAATAAAAACTGAATATTATTTGCATTCAGACAGCAACCTAAAATGCCTTTAGTTTTTCTCGACTCGATGTAAAATCCGAGTGATGTTTTCGGATTGAAGGTAAAGTCGACATGTATGTTCTATCAAAAATCTTTAAACAGGATGTTTATTCATGCAAATTTTTAGCGGGATTTTTGAATCTTGTATGAATATATTAAAAATTGATATAAAATTTTCTCGAAAAAAACAACAACAAACAAACAAACATAGTTCTCGACTTGGCGGAAAATCCGAGGTTGCGCGTGACAGATCGAAAAGAACTCCTTTCCAGGTTTTTTTTCTGTATACAGGGTTATGCTTTCGCCTTTTCAAGGTTGCAAATAATATTGCCCCCTTTTAAACTTGTCCATTCTTAATTTTGTTTCTGAGATATTATACAGCCTTCATTGAATTCGCCTCGTTTAAAATTCGGCTACCTGTGAGAAGGGTAAAATGGGCGAAAATAAAGAGGGGCAACAAATTACCCAATCGAGTTTTTTAAATTAAATTTTATTTTCAGTGCACCGGACTGAGTGACATTTGTCAAAATAGTAAGAGATTTTAGTAGAAAGCTTTTAATAAATAAATTTCACTTGTTACTATATTATTATTATTATTCATGCTTAAATAATGTTGAAGTCAAGATATTTAAGGAATGAAGCTTATTTCAACTTATGTTATCCGATATAACATAACTTGGGGCAGTTTACGCTTTATAAACCGCGAAGCAGTTTATAAGAAAGTTTTGTTATATCGGATAACATAAGTTGAAAAAAGCTTCATTCCTTATAATTTAATTTCAGGGTAGACAATAAGACAATATTTCCTCCGGAAAAAGGCTTAAAATTGAGCATTATTTTAGAATAACGTCAAGCGGAGTAATACGTTTTTGACGTAACTCATTGTGACGTAGGCAAGTTATGTTATACAAAATGGATAAAACCGTTTAACCAATCAAATAACGTTACAACTAAAATTAAATTATTTGACTATACAGAACCAAAAGCATTGCCACGTAAATGCCATCTTACATCCCAGGAATGACTTGTCGTTTTAACAATTGGCTGAACTCAATAAAGAGCTATTAGAGCTAATCACCGATATTCCCTTCAGAATGATTCAAGGCAATCGATGACAGAAGCGTGGAGAGAAGAATCTGAAAGAAAATAAAACTCTTAAAAATATTTTCTTTGGATGTCATTTAAAGCATTCATTTCCTGTAATGTGATCAATTATTTTGTCATCATGCGTTTTACTTTTTCGAAGGGTCTGTTTAAGACAATTACTAAGGATGCAGTTCTCGTGTGATGTTGCCTACATGAAGAGTAAAATCCTGCTAATGTAATCCTTTACAATAGTGCAAGGTCTTGTTATTTTACAATGTTTCATCCAAAGTATTTTTGTTACTATACATATCTTTATGAACGTTTCTCCTCAATATACTAGTATTTAATATGTGTATTATGTAAATCAGTTTTTGACAAGTTCGATGGAGGATCGCCTGAAAGAAATCTGTCAGTGGGAGCTACGTGTTGAATTGTATAGACATACGTATTTTATCGAATTTTATTTGGGGGAATCTTTTTAATGGAAAAATTGACAGAGATTGTATTCAATAAAAACAGCTTAAGGATATATATGACCAAACAGACGTGCCAGATAAGAACTATTGGGATTGCAACCATAGGCATCTGTCATTAGGAGTCTCAAGCTTATTTAGTGTACAATATAGCCTGATACAGTGGCCAATCAGATCAGACAAGAATTAAGAAACGAGATACATGACTTCTATGAAAGACTGCAATTGATTGAACATCATTAGAGACGTTACTATATGATATTTCAAAAAATTACGGTCTAAAATTCACTTAACGCGTACTTTGAAGACAAAGAATTTATAATGAACAAGATTACTCTGATGACCCTGACCTCTCGAAATTACAACAGGAAGACAGTTCGGTCTAACTAGCCTCTCATTAGACGGGAGTACCCATCATATCATTGTTTAGTCCAAGAAACCCAATAGATAAACCTATTTACATGGTTTTCCTCTTATAACTGTTATTTATTTTTACTCCGAATTCCAACTAAGCAGAAAATGTTGATCCATTTGCATGAATTTTTGCCTGCAAATGTGATAAAAATCATATAATTGTTTCGTGAGAAGACATAGGAATATTGACACAACTCTACTCAAGCCTCATTATGGCGTGATGATCCGGGTAATTACGACCAGGCTGAGCGGAATTATGGTCCCCTGTCGCTATCAATCACAGCGAGAGCATCAATATTTGCCAACTTCTCCAAAACTGAGATTTTTTTTCATATATTATAAACTTGTGTTTTCTTTTAATGCACACACAACATATTTAAAATACGTACTCATCAATACAGACTATAAGCTGTAGGATAATTGCATGTAAGAACTGGTCATTACAAGTTTAGTTTTAAGAATGTCATTGTTATCAGTTAACAATATTGGGTTTTATCCAATATGGATTAACCTGGTTATTTCGTTCAGCTTAATTTTTTCACATACTAAGATCGATAACCCTTAATTTTTTCATTAAGGTAATAATTCATCGGGCTCGGTGCTAAAAAATTCCTTATATTTGTGGTATGCGCATGTCTTCTAGAATATATTTCTTTTTATTCCGTAATTTGATCGAATCAGACGCAAAAAAATTAAAAGAATTAATCGATCATTATGTGCTAAATTATTGTCAAATGCACATAATTATTGATATTATACTTTCATGTAAATTACTTGAATCTGATTCGTTGAGAAACATTTGATAAAAAACACTACTACCCGCTGAATAATGAAGCCACGCCCTCCTGTGTAGCAACAGTCAACATTGCTTGACGACGGGTGGTATTACAAAAAATAGCGACTGCGCGGAATTTATGCGCGCACGGTTCACTGTAATATGTCTTTGTATAAAACATTCAGTATAATATAATAAATATTGCATGTAGTTGAGTGTAACATTGAAAATTTTCACCCCTCGAAAACCATTGTCAACCTCGGCTGCGCCTCGGTTGACAATGATTTTCTTGGGGTGAAAATTTTCAATGTTCAATCAACTACATGCAATATTTATATAATGTCTAAGTACAGTGTCACGAAATAACTCGTAGATTTTTAATCGGAGGCATCAACAGAAGTTAAGGAAAACATTTACAATTTAGAATAAATTTTTCAAGTTGACGTTATCAGAATAAACTTGTCAATTTTAAAATTCCAAGATGTTTATTGTTTTAAGGAATATCCCTCCTCACAATTTTATGGGTTCAAAGTAGAAAAACTGCATTTGTTGCCACTGAATAGATTTTGAATTAACTAATTATAGCAAAAAATGTAGAGGTTGCCATAATTTTTAAGATGTACAGTTAAACAATATTGAACAGAAGTGTACTTCAGCATTAAAAATTATTCATGTTTAGTTAACATTATTATAAGCCTTGAGGTAAAATTGGTTAAAATACGTAATTCTGAAGCTAAAAGTTCCAAAGTAAGTGTTACTTTATAAAAAAAAATTAGAATTATGAATATCAAGGAAAGCATTTTACACATTATATACAATAAAAAAGATGCCTGAATACATGAGAAGTTATTGCCCTTAGCAACATTTATAAGGATAGAATAATAGATTAAAAAAGGAAAAAAAATACATTTTTATATTTCTTTTACTTCACAATTATTTGCACTACGCCTATTTGAAAAGCATTTAAATCATATAAAAGATATTTTTCTAATGGGAATGAATTTACATTAATAATAATTTTTGCAAAAAATTGTGACATCACAGGAAGGTGGAAATGCCTTAAGTAAATATAAAATCACAACAACGCTATATATTTATGTGAGTTGATATTTCAAACTATTGGGATTAAATTGTAAAGAATTGAGATGTAAATGTAGATATTTGTACGATTTTCGCATCATTGTTTCCTAAAAATCAAATGTTTTCCAAAAGTTCTGTAACTGGGTTAAATGTGAGCTGAGTATTTGACTCGGATACTTAGTAAATCTTAGGACAATTCTCAGGTAAGCTTGGACTTTCAGTAAGGCATTGCATTTTCGACGTTACATAATTAGCATCTGAAATTTACACAGCTTTCATTCGCTATTGAAATCTACATGGGATAGAAATTCGGGCAAATGCCAATTAGTGAATCGAACAAACCATGACATTGTCTCGTCCGGCAGAGAGGTGGGGCTTAAGTCGTCTAGTCGTTGTCAACAAAAATTTCAAGTTCCTAATGTTATTAATTTCTTAAACAATAAGAATCTATTCGCCGTTTGAGAGACACTAATTATATAGCCTTACTGAAAGGCCTAGCTTACCTGAGCATTGTTCTACATGTAAAAGAATATTGCATTTGGGAAGATCATAATGGAAATATGTTATTAATTGACATTTTTTTCCGTTTTGAACAACAGAATTCTCAAAATTGCCCATTTCATATCTTATTTTCTGGAAGTCGTAGCCAACTTATACACAAGTGTTTGAATATGCTGTGTTTATTAAAATTCTTTTGAGATGAACTCTCCACTAAGGGTATGATAGAGTTAGTAGTAACACAACATAAATATCTGTATAAATGCATTTTTATGAGAATATTTTGCATACATGTATTTCTTTAAAATAGAAAAATAGATTATAGTTGAATAGTGTACACAGACACAACTGAGGTGTACAACTACCACAGTTTTACGTCAAGTTGATTAGTTTGTTGTTTAATGTCCCTCTCGAGAATAGACGCCAAAGTTCTATTGTTGATGGAGAGCTGTATTCGCTGTGCCATTGGGCAGTGAGGGATGTTTTTGGTGCCACCATCCACAGCCTCAAGGGACCTCGGCTTATAAAGTCTCAGTGTCCCATAGTGGGATTCGAGCCCGCGACGTAAAGTTTAACGCCAAGTCGGCAATATTTTAGTCATCTTAAGGACCCTCTCTACACCACTGCAAAATGTTTTTTTTATATTGAGAATATTATGTTGAATAAAGGCTCTCAATTTGAGATTATAACATTTAAATTTCAATATACGGTACGAGGAAATTACCCCAAGGAAAAATGTTCAAACACAACTTAATATCAGCTGAAGAACAGAATTCACAGTCGTTTACTTCCATGGAGAAAATACTTGTAAAGAAGTTTGTTTTTTTGTTTTTTTGCCATTTGAATTTTAAGAACGCTAGAATTGCTTATTTTTTCTATATCTTTACTACAAATTTTTATTTATTAAGAATTAAGATCTAAGGGCAGATCCCTCTAATTGTAGGAAAAAAACCATAGGTTCAGAACTCTTTGGTGTGCAAGGTAGAGAGGGTTCTTAAAATTGTATATAAATGATAAATAGCCATGAAATTTTGAAAAAAGGGCATAAGCTTAGATAAATATATTTTGTTTCTTGACAACGGGGGAAATGCAAATTTGATAAAAAGTAGGGTCAATGACTATGTCACAGGAAAGTTCAAGGTCTAGAAATTTTCATGCAGATGAATAGCGCCCACTAAGACGTATCAGCATTTTAAGCTACACAAAAATATATTTAATGGTTTATTTCAAACTGAGCAAACATTTACATTGATTTAAGAAAAATGAGGTCAAGGTCATAGAAAAAACCCAGTTCCAGAATATATTGTTCTATATTGGGGAAAAGCAATTAAATCCTCGATTAGTATAACAAGCAAATATAAATATACACACGGCAAAAACACAATATAATTACATCATATGAAAACGGTTTCTGAATCAGTTTTTGCTTTGCTTTTTTACATTAGAAATAAGAATAGCTTATATTAGATCTTTTCCTCCTAGTTCTAGTGATAATGTATTATGTAGAAAGAAAAAAAGATTTATATTTTAGATAATGACGGTAAGTTAGAAAAAAGCATGCGAAAGGAGAAAACTCGTAAAACGCACTCCGCGACGCGGATCAAAAATTTTAAATGTATTTTATTTAGCTTTGTAAAACAGTTTCATTAATCAATACAATTTAGAACTATTTAAATAAATATGAATGTACAAAGAGATTTTGTGTCGATAGTGATTTATTTAAATACACACGAATAACTTTTTCCTTTAAAAAGGCGATATTCATGAGTTAGGTTGATCTTAAAAAAATCGAGATTGACAAAAACCTAACTACAATCGCAAAAGATGCCTTTGTGATGAGAAGAGGCTCTGTCGCAGAAGTCTGCTCCAAGCCAGTAAGAGTAAATCTGGAATGTTGACTTGAGAGCGCACATAGATTTACAGGTACAGCTGCAGTACAATGGCTGGCAGTTTGGCGAGTTCATTCTGCAATACTGGGCACACCAAACGTCATATCCTCTATTTCCACTAAAGATACCGGAAGCACGACAAGTCCGAGTTACTCCGTTAGGACAGGAATAGGCAAAGTCGCCGGGATTGGTGGGAGGTCGAGTTGTAGGGCGTGGTGTGGTGGGGGTTCGAGTTGTAAACCAGGGATTTATAGTAGTGGGACGGTTCGTGATTGGTTGGTTTGTAACGGGATGGTTTGTGATTGGCTGCGCTGTAGAGGGACGATTTGAGATTGGTCGCTCTGTCGGGGCTTGCGTTTGAGTTCCATCATTTGGTAAGATTTGAACGTCAGCGCAGTTCACGAATGTTTCTTGTATTCCACAACCTAGACAGCTCTCACCACTAGGATCTGTTCCCCAACTATTACCTGATAAGATGGAAAAATAGAAGTAAAGATTACCAAGGGATATACAATTACTATTTGAAAGTGAAGATCTATGTGTATCTTGAGAACCTATTTCCTCGTTATATAAGTATATAAGAACACTAACAGTTCTAACTTCAATCACTTTCAAAGATTGTTGAAATATTTAATTACTTGACTTTACGTAGATGTCTGAAACTTTTATATTTACCTGTTTTATACCACCATTGGAAAACACAGTGTTCACATGTCAAATCCCCAGGAAGCTGCACCGTCATAGAAATGTTTGTTCTCCTACCACTGGCTTTTACGTCAAAGTAATCGTTGTATATCCCATTCTGTTCTACCTTAGCAAGGTAAGATACAAAATAATCTCTAAATAGCTCATATAGTACAGTCGTTTTTAGTTATGTAGACACTTAGAGGGGTAATACGGAAATATGTGGGGTCTTTGAAAAAATCCATATTTGGCTAGGCGTAAGCCGAGCCCAATGTGTATTTTTTTCAAGGACCCCACATATTTCCGTATTACCCCTTTAAGTGTCTACATAACGAATTTATCCTGTCGATGGTTCTCTAAAAGACTAAATATTTATAGTATCGATAAACCGCTTTCACTGAGCGTTCAAGCAAGACGTTCTGCATCCATTGTCGTCGTCAGACGCATTGTGACGTCAGATATGAAGCTCCATGCGGATCACGTGAAAGCAGTATATTGATGATGTGTGGTTAATATATATGGTTGGTAGGTCACGTGGAGGGGGCAATGTGAGGTGGGTAGGCAGCATAACATCCTTTCATGCAGTATTGCTCTCGACCAATGAAATTTCACGATTTTTGTCAGAGGCAGGATAATGTTGATTATGTATCTATTAGATCATCGGCGGATACCCACGGGCGATCTCGTCTTTTACTCATCACTGATGAATAAAAGACGAGATCACCTGTAGGTAACCGACGATGCTATTAGATGATTTATTTGTTTATTTTCATTATATTGTGATACGAAAATACAGTGGATTGATTATATACAACATAACAATAGCAAACAATATCTCTTAATTATATATTTTTGATGTATCAATTTTATCTTATTTTAATATTTTTCACATATGAAATACATGTACCTTTAACTGCGTTCTGTCTAAGCAATCTTGGGTCACCTCAACACTATTGTTAGTTTGTTTACAAATCCTGAAATAGAACTTTCCGAGATGTGCTGCTGTCAGTTCCACCAATACGTCCACCTGTTGACCTTGGTGGTAGGTTTCCGCTATGAACCCTGTAGCGTAAGTGTCCTTCCCGCCCACCTCATAGCGTTTCCTGGGTTGGGGTATATCATAAGCGTCGCCACAAATCCCACATTTTCCACCATTAACTGACCATTGTCTCTAAATATATGTACAGAGAGACGTTATTAGATACATCGTATTGTTTCAACAAAACTGATTGTAAAAAGCTAATTGTCAAAGTAAACACATTCTGATCAAAGCTCTTAGAATATGATAAAATCCTACCATATTTTGCAAGTTTTCCGATATATTCTTTTTACAGATATTCATTGCTAACTTAACTCTTATACTTCCAAGAAAATTCCAAAGCAAAATTTGAAGAGCTTGAAATATGCCATGCCAAATTTAAATTTGATAAGACATGTTTGTCTCATTAATTTTTTTCAGCATTATTCATTTCCCGAATTGAATCCTATGTATTCAAAGGGCATTCAAATTTTAATCATTCATACTTTTTGATATTAAACAATACTTTTTCTCAATCGATTACGGGTACATCGTTTCAAACCATGGTCCGGAGGTTTCTCCAGAATGGGAGAGGATCTTTAATTTGGCCGTGGTTTGCGACGATGTTACGGGTATAACTTGCTAAGACAGCTAAAATTTATAGTTGTTTTCCGCTACACCCCTCCTTGTTTTTGGTTTCCTACCCGTAAGGACGTTCGATCCTGAACTTTTGAGCTGATTTTGGTCCTGTCCTTTATTTATAAAATTCTGCATCATTTTTAAGTTCTAATATTAAATCTAAATTCTACAATGCAAATTGAACTATATACAATGAAAAAACCGCGATTAAATTCCATTCTCGTAGAATTAAGATAAGAACTATATTTTGTGGCGGAAGGTTTTTAAAAAGAAAATGATCATTTTTTCCCTTTTGAACTATAACAAAATTGTTAATTTTAGAATTATATTTATCCATGCTGTTTGTATACAAAGCTGTTTTTTGCAGTGAAATGTGTTATGCTGGTTCTGAAATATCTATTTAATTATACATGTATCTTATGAATTTTTTCAATAAAATGTGACAAATATAGTAAATATTATCTGATTATCCGGGAAAAAATTGAGCCAATTTTAACGTAAAATTTAGTTTATTAGTATTATCTGAAAATTTACATCATATACCCCCACTTTCGATGTTCTTTTCTAAATATTTATGATAACTTTCACCGAGTTACTTAAATCTAGAAAAAGTTTAAAAGTTTAAGACTTTAAAATAATTTTCTTGCTTATTAAAGAACTATATGCGGTATATTGCATATGTTTGCCCCCACAAAAGTCAAATTTTGAAAACTTCCTGAAATGTGCTGAATTCAATAAATTGTACGAGAAATATAAGTTAACAGAAAATATTATAGTTCCAGAGCAGTGTATTCACAATTTCTGTTTTTATGACGTCACAAACTAGTCCGATTTTATATCCTTTTTCAAAAAGAGGACAAAATGGACAAAATTTCAACAATTTAAGCTTTAGAATTTATAGAGCGCATGTGTGTTCAAGAACAATATTGACATATTTCATTGATATTATCATTCTACACATTATGTCAAAATATTAATCCTGAACACACATGCGCTCGGTGACTTTTATTTAGAATATCGACGAAATATGTACATTTTTCTGCAAAATTCATAAAAAACTGAAATTTACGTCATATTTGTGACGTCATTACGTACATATGACGTCATTACTTATGAAATTATTCAGTGCTTTGAAGTCAGCATATACTCCCCTGTTTAAGGACTTAATTAAATATTACTCCATCAAAGTTTGATTTTGGGGGGCAAATGTTGGTTAATACCGCATATAGTTCTTTTCAATGCCAGAAATATGATATTTTATTAGTGCAGAAAGGTCAAATTATTGCTAATGCGAAGCACTTTTTCTGAGGCACAAATTTAAAGTGTCTTTTTATAAATAGACTTTTGTTTCATGCTATTTTGATAAAAATATTGGAGGAAAACGTTGAAGAAGCAAAATTTGGATTAAGAAGCAAATTTCAGTGCAAAAAGGTCATATTAAATATACTGTAGCGTTAAAAGAAGCATATTGACCCCCATTTTTTTTATTTGAATTTTACTTAAGCTATCTTTGTAGAAACTAAAAATATACTTGGCAAAAAAAGTTCAAGACTTGAAATATCAGGATCCAACGTCATTAATCTTACTTGCGTTCCTCCACAATACAGACCCACATCATCATAATCGGCTTTAAATCTCACTGTTCCATACAGTCTGAACAGAGTCTGTCTGGCGCAGGGCTTCCAGAGCCGGCCATGGGCCTCAGTCTCCCTCACTGACCAAAGTCCGGCTATACAGAGGAACAGACGCAGATATCGCCCCATTACAGTCCCAGGAAGGAATGGGGGGACCCCGTCATGCGGTCGCTTTTATCTTACATCTACCCACGTTGATACCCAATACAAACGGCTTTCTTCTGAAACCTTTCTTTGTAAAAATGTCGCACGCAATTACGGTCAGTCAAGGTATGCCAGGGATTATTTTTTTGCGTGCGTATTTAGTTAAAAGTAAAGAAGATTTTATTTCAGTCACGAAGTGAGTGAAAGGTGTTTTATTTCTACAAAAGGTTATAAAAATTTCAAACTAACAAAAATTTCAAATCTAAATTTACAAGTTTTTCCCATGATTTTGATGGTAATTTTATGAGGTTATCGTGTTATATCAATATATACTTTGTCCATGAAAGGTTCTTTCATACTGTTGGGGCAATCACCCACATAGCTTATTTTTACCCTAAGAATTCAACAATTGTATTATTTACTGTTGGAGATTTCACCAGACCTGTTTATCGGACCATTTTATGTTTCGAAGTTAGAAAACACTAATTTTAAGCTATATAATGCATTATAATTTTACACTACGCTATAATGCTATTGTAAGAAAGCCTTAAAAAACTCTTCATGCCATCGGTAAAATATTCATATAAATAAATCCACTGCTTTGTGCGTTGGCCTGTCATTAAAGTAAAATTTACTGAACACTATAATAACAATTTAATTGCTTTCCTTCGAAAATGTAGAAAATAACTTGCTGATTATGCTGCTTAATCAATATCAAATGGTTATTAATATTTCTACTGAGTATGTGCATTTAAGGAATGTTTATAAGTTTTGTGTGAGTTATTGGTGTGTGAATTACACAGACTTGTCACTTAGGCATATTTCATGAAGCACGCTAGCGCTTCATGAAAAATATGCCTACGTGCAAGTCTGTGTGATTCTCACACCAATAATTTACACTAAACTTAAAAACATAGCGACGCTCGCGAAGCGAGCTCAATAGACTAACGTGTAAGAACAGAGGAAATTCGGATTGAAATCTGTACATACGTCAGGCAAATTTCTCTGTGCAACATTCCCAGAATTCCTGCACTACCCAATGTCCTTTGCGCAAATAAATCAAAAATAGTAAAAAATATAAAGGAACATTGTTTCTTACCGAAATCTTAACGAAATGATTTTGCCTTTCCTTATTCAAAAAAATACCCCCATGCCACAACACTGGCCTTCACCTTGCCCTTCGGAAATGATACATATGACGTCACCGGAAACTTACGAATTTTGACGATATGCTAATTAAGTCATGTCGGTTGCTTCCGTGAAATAGATAAATAAATAAACAATAACGTAAAGCATAAAAAGCTTTCAGTTTGTAGAAATCTTTCAAAGAAACAAAAATTAACTCTGCAATGTCTTTCGACCAAAATTGTGCTAGGTCTATAGTTTAAACCAGACGCTCGGCCGTTTCCGTAAGCTCCGACGAGCTCCGTGATGTCGTGTGACGTCACAGCTAGTCGAGATGTCTCGTGCGACTTGATGTTTGAAGTGGCTGATCAATATTTCAAGTGTTTTGATGGTACAATTGCGCTCGCCTCAACGGTCACACCGTAAAACATATTATTTATATTTTACATGTTTGGAAGAAACTAAAACATACCTAATATTTGAATTTTTCGCTGCCCTATATCGTTGCATTTTTACTAACGTCGCTGCAACCACATTGTGACGTCACGTTAACGCACGTTTCTCCATGTATATTTCTACGGGTGAGTATGCACGAAAATGGATTTCAAATCAATTTCACAGTTGGCTTTGTAGAAAAACACAGCAAATGTATATATTTGCTCATAATATCGCCGACGTCATCATTAATTTTATCTTTTTACGCTCTTCATACAGTTGAACGTTGTTATCTCGCACTCACATTTTTCAAAAACAGAAAGTATAGGTGAGGTAAATGTTCCAAATTTTTAGTAAAACTGTTTTATAATTTTGTTTGAACTACGAATCTTTTTGTTTTTTTAAATGATATTTTCTTGTTTCATTGCACGATATTGCAGGTTCATTGTATACTAAACCTCTTACAAAACATGATTGGTGAAAATATGCATAAACTCTCTTTTGATTAATATATGAAATAAAATGAATCATCCACCAAAGATATTTTGACATGATTAAAATTTTCTCCTTTTCGTCAAGAGCAGATAATTTTTCAAACATTTTTCAAGTGTACAGTTATCAGATTATTTGTGGATTTTGTTTAAACAATTTTCATCGTTATCTAGCATATAGTATTCTAAACTAGCTTAACACGATTCAAAATTGTTCAAAGTCCCTTCGGTATATGTTGAATGCCTTAAAATCTATTTATGAGATACACGTTAGGTCGTGAATAAGAACTTTATAAAAATTATGTTTATATTAGTGGGTGTTTACGCCCATTGACTTAGTTTACTGCACGGTTAGAGAAAAACAATCCCAGCATGATCATTCAAATTTTACTCATATTTTGAATTTAAAGGGGTTGTGAACTTCTTCACAAAATCTTTGTCATTGAACTGCATACATTGCGGATCAAGTATCCACTTAATTGGCAATATAGGATATAATGTTACAAAACTTGAACGTCACTGAGGTTTGACAACTGCGACTTCCTTGAAGAAAAGAACAAACAACCTATTATTCAATTAGGAGGAGAACGGTTGCATTAGTTTTTCACATTTTTTGAACGAAGCGTGGAAACACCACGATATAATGTTCATTTGAGAACTTTTTTTTCAAAAAGTACGCATCGAATAATACAATTTGGGTTCCGGGTAAGAGTGAATCACGCATACGCTTAAAAAAAAGACGCAACACAGAATTTTTAACATACAAAAGAGTATATAAGAAGTTGTTCAGCTTTTAAATTTACTTTAAAAATCACAAGGGCTTTGGAGTGGAAAATTTTACAAAGGCTCATATTTAAAATGCCACCCGCATTTGTTCCTTTATTAACCGAGACTTTAATTGAAGAAATCATGATTTTAGTTATACAAGGTTTGCTTGAACTTTGTGTTCTGAGAAGGTAAAATGAAGTTAATACAGCTAAAATCACAGAAAGTCAAATTCAGTATGTTCAGCATACACTAGTTAGTCCTGTCCTCAGGTTAACAAATTAGAAGTAAAGTAATTGAAAATGGTCACAGAAATATCTTCGAACCCACAAAATGATGCAAATTATAGTTTATCCTATTATTTTGTTTAAAATTATAAAATCTCGAATATATATTCAGGAAAAGTGAAGTGAATAGAAACATTACCTGTGTATTTTCTAATTGAAAATTTGACTTACCAAATAGATACACTGTATATGTTAAGTTAAAAATCTATTTCGTTTAATTGTTATTTTAACAAACTCGTATTTTTTTTTTAACTTTTATAGTCCTCAAATGTCAACTTTTCACAAGACCCTTTCTAAGACTTCCAAAACTTTGGATCATATCAACAAGCATGAATTGAATATTGTTGTATGAAAAAACATAAATTTCAAACCGTACCTTGATACATGTACTTTTTAAATTAATATTAATTTTATGTTATCCTTTTTGGCTGAGGATCGGGTTTGAGGCAATACATATTCATAAAATATTTTAAACTAATGGAGATATTGAATTTTTTTTTTAAGATTATATAAAAACAATTACATTTCGTCATTTGTTTATTCTGTAATCTTTATTGCTAAAATTAGGAATATCTGAAGATGACTGTCACTCAACTTATACCTATTATCTTATATATTGATCAAAAGGGGGTGGGGTTGGACGTCATAACCTGTCGACGCCGTGACATCTACGTGTACTATCCACTACTTTGTTGTACTCAAGTACTGTGACTGTACTCAGGATTTCACATATGCATGTAGGTTAAAGTATGATCTACGATTTCTGGAAGGAGTTTGTTTGATTGACTGTATGTTTGCATGTAGGTTAAAGTATGATCTACGATTTCTGGAAGTAGTTTGTTTGATTGACTGTATGTTTGCATGTAAGTTAAAGTATGAACTACGATTTCTGGAAGGAGTTTGTTTGATTGACTGTATGTTTGTTTTTACGTCCAGTTTGAGAATTTTTAACTCATATAGAAACGTCGAACTATTTACTCATACAGAAACGTCATCATATACTGATCAATAAAGGGTTTAAATTTAATATACTCGCCACCCATAGTCATTGGGCAGTGAGGGGTTTTTATCGTCCTTATGCTTACCGTCACATGAGACCTCGGTTTTAAAAGTTTCAAAGACCAAAAGACCGTTGACTTTCCATTCTAATGCCGGGCGCCTAGGGAAGGAACAGCCACTATCTATGTTAAAAATCTAGGTACGACGCGGCGCAACAAACTTACTGGGAATATAAACACTAATACCAAATCTCTTTTAAAAATTGCTGATGAAATTTGTCTATTATAATCACGAAATTTTTCAAAAATAATTAATTTACTTAAAATTCCTTCCTCATCATTCCAACTTTTCTTGATATGTTCTAATCATATCCTGGCGTCATGGGTTTCTGATAGTCTAACAATAACCGCGGTCCTAATTTTTTTCAAGTTTAGTCAAAGATTTTCAAACTCTTTTAATTTTTAACCCTGTGCTTTTCATTAAAAATCGCCGACAAAAATTTGGCATAAAGTCGACATCGTATGCATTTTCTAGCTATAAATAAAATGGATACCGTAATTGACCAATCAAAAGGAGCGTCATATGTTTCCGATAGTTTGATTCGTTTCTTTACTACAGTAAGGTGAACAGCTAGGGCAGTAATCAAAATGATAAACTATAATAGTATTCTATCGTAAGAATATATTAAATATATACAATCATGTACACATAACTAATATTTATTGCATTAACATGCAATACCAGATCATAATAATGCTTGGAAAATAGATGTTTCAATGAGTACAATTTCTCTCCAAGCGCACAAACGTTATTTAATTGCAATTACATTTTATTGTAGATGTCATTTATTCACAGCATGGACAATTTAAACAAATAGACTCCATCTTGATTCACTGTCTGATAGCCCTGATAAGTGCAGATGGGGAATAACAGCGCTTTCTTTTATTTGTTACTGCATAAAATATCACAAAAAAGTGACGTTATTCACACGAATCAGCTAATTTTATGACGGGTTAAGGCTTCCATACATAGAAAAACTAATAGAGTCATATGATTAATTTACATACCGAAATACGTCACCGGAAGTGTATTTTTTCAGATGATGAGCGCACAGGCACCTGACGTTACTTATTTTTCTTTTAATAAAAAAAATATACACATACCTAATAATAAACAAGGTCCCCAACGGCGCCATCTTGAATTTTTCTAGGTCTGTCACATCCTCTTGTATTTTCGTCTGAAACTCCGTCAAATAAATTCTCTGCAACCATATTCTTTGTGTGGCCAGTCTTTCGATCGAGGTCTAAACT
Source organism: Saccostrea glomerata (assembly GCA_003671525.1). NCBI lineage: Eukaryota > Metazoa > Mollusca > Bivalvia > Ostreida > Ostreidae > Saccostrea > Saccostrea glomerata. The sequence continues at coordinate 342,335 of PRKT01000307.1, read as the reverse complement.
TACGGACAGTGCAACCAGAAGGGCGCATCACACTTTCATATATTAAAAATCCCTCGTCAAACTCGATCTACTGCTTCAGCAATCCGAGAAATCGCCAAAGGGGGGCCGGAAGTTTACATCAATATATGCTAATGAGAATTCCGTATTTGTCAGTTTTGTGGTGGATCTAAAGCGGCGTGTTATAATCACTTTGAATTTTAATAAATATTGAAATGAAAAAAAAAATGCAAGATTGGAAAAATAAAACAATTCTTATAAACATACCTGTAAAATATATTGTATTGATCTATACAGATCGTTGCGTTCGAAAAAATCTTGAATAAAAGAGGGGGGTGCTTGAAAAAAAAGGTCAACAACAAATCATTCAGAGTTAATTAAATGGTTTTCAAAAAACAATAGACTGCAAACCATCCAGTTATATATATACATTATGTAACATATATATACCTGGCATATGCTGAATTGAAAAAGGGGAGGGGTCACACTGATTAAAGGCTCGGGGATATGTAATGAAATCAAATATTAGCATATGCAACATGTATATGTATAATCTGTCACCAAGAAAAAAATAAAAATGTCGCCATGCCACTACTTTATTGCAATACATAATATTGCAGATCTCAAACTCCTGGGATAATTTTAGTGTGGACCCCCCCCCCCCTCCTTCTCACACACGTGCGTACATATTTTGAATAAACAAAGTCAATCTTCTCCACGGATAGCGCTCAATCAGGGCATCAATAATTACAGTGTTATTAATTATATTTAGTGCATGTAAATAGGGACTTACAACCGACTCAATATTTTTTCTCGAAAATGTTCATTGATCATGTTGAACAGCTAGCATGATCAGACCGATCCACAGGGGCTTGTGTAGAGATAATAAATCAGTTTAAAAAAATTAGTACCTAGGAGAAAAAAACACTTTCTCCTAGGTACTAATTTTTTAAAAATGATTTATTATCTCTAAACAAGCCCCTGTGGCCGATCTTCGACATTTATAAAATATAATCGCTTTGATCAAGCTATATCGAAATTATTTTGAGAGATAAAAAAAATGAATGTTCTTACATGTATATTACGTTGTATTATTGTCTGAATTATCGTTTTTGGAATAAGTATTAGGTATGTGTATATTTTTTTTATTAAAAGAAAAATAAGTAAAGGCAGGTGCCTGTGGATGAGCGTCTTAAGATGCAGTGCGAATCAAGAGGGTTTTCAGGCGATTTTGATAACTACAACTTATGGCAATAAGAAAAATGAGTATTTTTATCACTGATTGCATTGTTTTTATGATATTTACCTTTGCATGCTGCATATTTTTAATCTTTTGCTAATATTGATGGTGCGAGATTCCCTACCTCAGGTGTCCTTAGTAATTAGAAATATGACGTCATTTTAGGGAAAACTCGCGCGACGAAAATAGACTATCGGAAACATATGACTATCGGGAACATATGACGGCACGATATGTTAAGATATTTGATAAATTTGAAAAAATTCTAAACTTCACGAAACAATCATGACAATTTAAACGAATAACCAGAATTTGAAAGCTTTGACAATTTTGTAATGAATTGCTTGTATAATTACATTATAAGTGTGTGGAAGGCTTATATCGAAACACTGATTATTCTCAGAAAGTGACAAAGCATAGATCGTTTGATTTTTAAAAATAATAAAAATGCTATGAGTTGTTTTGATCAAAGCATGCATGTATGTCTATCTATATTCGAGTATTTCTTTGTAAGGCAGATCGACTTAATTCCAAGACATTTCATTCATAAACAGTTATTACCGAAGTGTCCACATGTTGAGGGTTACTTTTTCATCAATAGTAAATTATCACAGGCACCTGAAGTATGGATAATACCCCCCCCCCCCTTTTTATGAAAAAAAATATAAGAATGTATAATACCTCGAAATTATAAAATTTCCCCGTCAAACACATCTATATGTCGTTATATGCAAGCAGATTGTACTTTTTCTCACGTTTAAAGAATGGCCCTATTTGTATAATAAAAATACACAAGGTAAGAAACAAAAGTTGTAAACAAACGGGGGGTTCCCCACTTCGAAACAGATTTCCAAGGTAATAACAGTGTTACCTATCATAATTTTGCAAGCACCCTGTCTGGGAGATGTTCTTTTATTAGTCTCTATAGCCTAAACCCCGCCATTGATGTTTAATATGCCGTAATCGGACGATTTATTAATCGGATACATAAAATTTTCTCCATTGGCAGCGTTG
>PRKT01000307.1:286924-334821 GCA_003671525.1 Saccostrea glomerata | reverse complement strand
GGGGGGGGGGGGGGGGGGGGGGGATCCCGTCCACAAGTACCTGTAATACCTACATACTTAATTTATAATTACTTTATTGGAAATCTGACAATTTCCATTATCGCCGAATATGTTACCTCCCCTGTTCATGACGTCATATGAGACTTCAATATCAAAACAAAAGGCTTGCCATATTATTATGCTCCAAGTACATTTAGCATGGCTCATTTCACGCAAGATAATGACAGCGACATTGAAATACCCGAAGTTGATTTGACACTGCATATACAGTCATACATGTTTGAACCTTTGGCTACAGATCGTTTTTCTAACTTAATCTAAGAGTTTGTCGGAAAGTGAATTGCATTCGGAATCAGGAGGGGAATCTCGGAATCAGGAGGACAAGCTCTAAGGAGGTCACTAGAGAACCTATCGAGAGTTGGTATATAGGCTAATCTATATTGTGTTTTTACATAAATATTAAGTTTAACTATGAAAATAAAATGGCATATATCAGTCTCCCGGGCGTAATAGCGTATATATTTATTTTAGGAAAAATCTTAGGTTTTTCTCCTTGTGGAAATGCCTACTAATAGGGAAAACAATTGCTGCTGAAACACCAACATACCGGTAGTAGATGGAAAGATTCAAAGATCGATGAAAAATCTCTCCAATGTATAACTGAGCATAAAGGTTTCATCTTAAATTGTTTAAATCACAAGTAACAGCTTTTCAAAAAGCTTGCCTGACTAATGCATTAAATATCTATAGAACCTTTAAGCATGATGATTTATAAACGTTTACATTGGGGGAGGGGGGAGGGTGTTAAAGTATTTCAGTAGAGTAAATTATAAAGATGTTGCACAAAACATCATGTATTCATTTTAAGTCAATTGTATGATACTCATCAGAGCAATGGAAAAAGAACACATTTTATATAAAACGTATATATTGTTTGTATCTCAAATAACAATGAAAGCATGTACATGTCCCGCCGTAGATTCGAACTCGCCGAAAAAATGAACACCTCACTCCGCGAGTCTAAAAATGGTTTTAGAAAATGAAATAAATAAGGGAGAAAACTAATGTAATTGATTAATGCTGAAAAGCATGGCTATATGTAAAGGTTACATAAATTAGATTCAACTGCATACAGCATAGGCTTTGAGGAAGACAGCTGAAAATATAACTACAAGAAATTGGGAATCGTAACGGTATGACTGACATGCAGAATGTGTTTAATAGTTTCTTGGGTATGCCAAAGCATTAAAAATTGTTGGAAACTTGGAATAAAGAAAGCTCTATATGCTTAAATGACCCAACAAACTTGACGGCGATATGTGAATGGCGACAGGCGCGGATTCAGGAAGTTTTTCCTAGGGATGAGGGGTCCACATTAAAAATATTTGTACGAACAAAATTGTAATAAACTTTCTCAATCCTGAATTGTGAGACGACACTTTCATAGGTCTATACTGTTTTTTGTAGGAGGAAACCCCGTGGAAGGGGGGGGGGGGGTATGATCAGATGTATATTTGGACAGTACATCCTCTTAAGAGATTTTTGTTTGTTTCGTTTTAATTACTTTAAATGATGCAACTTCTACCTCACTTCACAATATCACTGATATGTTTTTTTCCAAAGCTCGACCTGGATTCCGACAAAAAAGTACATACTTTATATAATTCATGCAGTTTTCATTTCCATTCAATAGAATAGTCCAGGAAAAGGGCGCAAAAACTTACACGTGACATTTTAACGCGAAATGATTGTGTCACCCCTTACCTAGAAGACAAATGGACTAATCCAATAGTATAGAAACGCAGAAAAAAAGGTCAAACGGACATGTCCGTATAAGAAATCGCATGAAATAAATAGCTGCTAGCAAAAAGCTAAAGGAAATGAATACATCAATGTATTGTATCAGCAATATGGTTATTTTTCTGCAAACTGTTGTTGCTGAAACTCATGTAACAAAATCTGATAATAATTAGCATGCACAAAATTTTGCTGGCTAACTTTGACCTCTTAGCTTCGAACCTAGGAAATATTGATCCTTAGTAGTGCCTGACGCCGTGACGTCATGCAGTTATGCGTTAGAGACTTCTTACTTTGAATACATACAGGATAATGGCAGACAAAATGAGAGAGAACCCGTCCATGAGTAAGTGTTATAGGCAGGTCAAAGGAGGGAGGTGTTCCTTCCACAAGAAACTTCAGAATTGTTTATCACAGAGTTGTCCCTTAAACCCGGGGCCGGAGAATTTCCCTGCTTATAATGACCTAATGCCCCCTTCGCCCCGAAATCCCGACTTAAACCCCTGTTAGGTTAGGAACCCCAAATCCCCTTTTATTATTATACCCCCGCTTGAAAAGTGGGAGGATATATAGTAATCGGTAAGTCCGTCCGTACGTCCGTCTAGCTGTACGTCCGTCCGTCTTCTGTTACGCTTTAGGGTACCCATCTCTCATCTGCAACTCCTCTCATACCACCGAAGAAATTTGATGAAACTTTCACAGAATTTTTAATACATCTTGCCTTTGTGCACCTTCTATTTTACTTTTTTGATTCGACACATTTTTTGGTTTCCCATAGCAAAACATTGACACTGCAATTCTTTCTGTAATATTGAATGTTACCCGTTTCTTATCCGCAACTTTTCCCATCCAGTTCTGGATGCACTGATGATGAAAAATGTCAGCCTTGTTTATATCTTACTATGGAGTACTAGTAAATAGATGTAGATTGGTAAAGGTGTGCAGAAATTCTACGCTGCATATCAATTTACACACAGTACATTGAACAGGTTGAAGTATAAATACAGGTGAAAGTGCAAAATCTATAAACAGTATCGAGGACAGAGATGGCACCAAAGTCAATTAAAATGATGAAGGTAATGAGTTGACTTTTAAAAATTGATCTAGACGAGATGGATTTGTCAGTGAGTGTTATTTATAAGAAATACCCACAACAGTGATTACCTTACAATTTTAACAACCCGTCAGGACCTAAAGCAAGAAACTTGAATTTGAATAATCTCTGCACAGACACACATAGTTATATACAACCTAACAGTAAAAATCGCTGGATTGGAATCCCTGCTAAAAGCAAAAAATACCAAACACCATGGATGAGACATTGAGAAGAGAACTCAAGAATTTGAAACATGAAAATGAACACCTATCAAAAAAATTAACACAAAAAAATCAAGAAAATGATCAGCACCTGGATGAAAATAGACAACCCAGAAAAAAAAGTTTATGACCACTTCAATGAAATGTTGCCTCTAAAAGAAAGGCTCTCCATGCCGGCATGTTCATAAGCAGCGGAAAGGACATTGAAACCAGCAGAGTGAAAGAGATGAAAGACGTGGAAGTCAATACTGAGAAAAATTCAAAACCAATGGCATTATTGATAACTACTTCTAATGTGAATGGCATTAAAGAGGATAAACTGACATCTGATGTAAACGTACTAAAGTTACAGCATTTACTTTGGATGAAACAAAGGATGATTGTATTAGTTCTTCGTGCATACCTGGTGTAGTCCTTCACTCTCTAACAAATGATGTTAGGAATACTAGTCCTGAAAAAATGCGCCGAGTAACTACAAGGAATAGCTGAGGGTATTAAAAAGAAGTGGAAAGAAGTCGACACCATATCGTACTACACATGATTGTATCTTTAACCACACCACAAGATAACTCCTTGCTGTTCGGGGGGAGGGGGGGGGCGGATCCCCCCTGGGTGAATTTGTTAAATTATTAAATGTAAACATGTGTATTGAAGCAAATAAAAAATCCAATATGGATATAAAGATTTGATTGCTCATTTTTTATTATATGTAAAGAAGTTTTTTATATACAATGTAGAATATTTATCACATTATAATGATGATTTTATGAGTTTGTGGAAGCCAGACGTCATAACGTTTTCATTTCACTGAATATTATCATAAGTAAAAAAAAAAGTAAAACAAGATATGTTTGTCAAACACTTATAACCCTTCCCCCGAAAAGTCCAAAAGGGCATATCTCTGTCAAAAATGGCGGGATCGTACCCCAAACAGAACTTAACCTAGATATTCAGCTGATAAATCTGTATACTAAATTCCATTTCAGTATGTGCAACCTCTGCAAAGAAAATGAACGAAAACTGCAAATAATTGGAATTTGTCTAAGTTCAAGGGGCATAACTCTGGCAAAAATGGTGCGATCGACAGGGATTCCTTATATTTCCATTTAATTGTGAAATGAAAATGTAGATTTTGATTTTTAATGTAGATTTAAATTACACAAGTCCTTCCATGTCAATTTCAATAGTCCTCGCAAAATGACCTCAAACAAAAAGACAGCCGCATGATATTTACATGTATATTGGGCCTCCTTAGCTCCTGGTTTATCGATTTTCCTAATAAACATTCCGTTAGAATTACCAAGAAATCAACTCCACTAACTTTCAAAGAGTTATCACAGAAAAAACAAATAGAAATGGAAATATACCGTATATAAGTATACTGCGTGACTCAGGTGACCTAAAATGATTGAAAGGAGGCTGGATAAAAACAAAATTAAACATTGAATCCCTCTTGTAAAAAAAAGTCTGGATCCAGTCTTGGATTAACAATAAATGGATGTACTTACGTACTGTGTCGATATTAAACCAAACAGTTATCTCTATATCGACTGGGAAAACGGTATCGATAAAAGTGCACGAAAAACTAAAAGTGGGAGCAGATGTGGAAATTTCCACGTGATATGCAAATAGACGAATGACCGAATCTAGAATTTCAATCTATTTTTATCGACGTTTTGAGTAAAAAGCATAGAAAAAAGCAGTAATTCATTTATTTTCGGTTTACAAAAGAACACCCCAATTAAAACTACTCTTAAGGACATACGCAACGTACCTTATCTACTGATAACTTTTCAAGATATTCTTAAGTTAAGATTATAGTGCCATCAGATGTTCATAGACAAAAATTCAGCATGCATTACCAGGGATTTTTGGAAGATATCAAATTATGAAAATATTTGCATTATTCAAAGAAGAATATAAAAAAATTTCAAAACATAAATTCCAGATTTTTTTCCCATCAAATTGGTGTATAAATCCATATATAGACATTTAAAGTACTGCACACGGGTCCTTCATTTAGTGGAACTCTTCAATTCCAGGAAAGAACCCAATAATGTTCAAACTACGTTGCGTATGACCTTAAATCGTTGTTTAAAATGCACATTATAACCCTTTCTATATTTACACCTGATTGCACATTTGAAACTCGTGTAAAATTCCTTTCGAGGTCTTAGATTTTATGCTTTTAATCATTAGTTTTTCTTGATTTTTGTGCATTTTCTGTTTGTAAATTGTCAAATAATGACCTTGCTTAGGGAATAGTGACCAAAACTCCTCTCTTATAAATAACAGAAACTTTTTCTACATTTAAACTTTACATTTTAATTAACAAAATATGATACAATAAAATAAACTGCGTTGGTGTGTGGCCCTCCGTGTCCCTCGAATGTCGGTAGTCTGTGGTTCCAAACGGTGTTTGGGATATACTACTGTCTCTTGACGCTAAGGAGGCTTAGACACCCCTCTCCAGTGCAAAGAGATTACACTTCCCCCTCTCCAGTGCCGAGGAGGTTACACGTCCGTCTTGCGTTCAAGACTATGAGATGTGACTGGTACGGGCCGCCATCTCTACACATACAGGAATGACATACAGGAATGATCAATGAGACCTGTTAAATACTATACACATAATAATATAGACATACAATTTACGCTGTGAAACGTTACAGTGCAATATGTACAATGCAATAATTGCCATACTTCACGACAGTTATTACCGAACATAAAACCGACAAATAAAGACACAAACAATCCACCGCACTTTAACGACTTAAGCAGTTTCGAATATAATGTAACTATAAATAACAGAACTTAAAAATATGAAATGGAATAGCTTAAAGTTGCATATTTTAGAAATTCCGTGTCTGGGTGTTTTAAGACATTTACAGCTTTATGAAATAATAAAAACAAACGCAAATAAGGCTTACCTCAGAGAAGCAGGACCATACCATAAATTCTAATAAGGGTTGGGTTGAAATACCCTCAGTAGTCTGCCATGTGCATAAGACAAATCAATTAGATCTTACAGAAGTTTTGAAAACGTCCTTCTACCTGGACTGCCGTGTCCAAACTGAAGCACGGACAATATTTTAAAGGTCCAGTGATTTGAGGTATAAAACGGGGTTAAATTAACCCAGTGAAAAATGGAGGCTCCCCACAGGTGAATACAAATTACTTGCGTGTTCGATTAGGAGATTTTAATGTGACAAATACCTCCCATTTTTCAAAAGTACGCAGTACTTTAAAAACACATAAAAATCTAAAACAATGAAAAAAAAAACCAAATCTGAATCTTTACAAATGACAAATGAAAAACTATTTACACAAATATACAAACGACTCAGATAATCCGCACCTACATTTTCTTTTCTCTTAATAGCTTGGATTCGATATCGATACGGCTGGAGACTGAGTGCCCAGCGCATTAATCTAGGATTAGTGACCTTTGACTGATTGAGATACACAAGTGGACTATGATCAGTCTCTAGAACAAACTCTTGACCGTATAAATACTTTTGAAATTTCTGAATGGCCCAAACAATAGCCAAACATTCTTTCTCCACTGTTGCGTACGCACTTTCACACTCTTTCAATTCCTACTCGCGTATGCTACTGGTAACTTTTGATCTTCTACATTTTGTAACAACACAGCCCCTAACCCTCTGTCAGATGCATCAGTCTGAAGTATAAAGGGCTCCTTTATGTTTGGTAGTTTCAAAATAGGAGACTGAATCAAGGACGACTTCAAAGACTGAAATGCAATTTCGTGACATTTTTTGCCCACACAAGTTTGGTTGGACACCCTTTCCTAGTCAAATCTGTTAATGGCAGTGCAATGCATGCAAAGTTCGGAACAAACTTACGATAAAATCCTATTAACCCAAGGAACGATTGCAGTTGCTTCTTAGTTCCTAGTCTTGGTGCATCTTGTATAGCCTTGACCTTGTCCGACATTGGTCTCAGCTGTTCATTGCCAATCACATGACCTAGACAATTCAAACTGGGATAGGCAAATGAGCACTTACTTGGTTTAGCGGTTAGACCTGCACTACGTAGACGCTGAAAAAGTTCGTCAAGTACTTTGAGATGATGTTCAAATGTCTCTGTAAAAATAATTATGTCGTCAATAAAATTGTCAACATTTGCCATGTCTCTCAAAACTTTCCGCATCAATCGTGAAAAAGTAGCCGGCGCTGTGACTAAGCCAAAGGGCATAACACAAAATTGAAATAACCCTTTACTTGTTCTAAAAGCTGTCTTTGGTTTAGATGCTTCTGTCAACTTTATTTGCCAATACCCCTTTGATAAGTCAATTTTTGAGAAATATTTGTGCCCTGCAAATTTTGCAAACATTTCATCTGCAAACATTTTGCAAAAATTGTCTGTCTGTTAAGTAGCCTAAAGTCAATACAAAACCGATTGGTACCATCCTTCTTTGGAACAATAACTATTGGTGAACAAAAAGGAGACTCTGACGGTTCAATGATTTTTAACCTTAAAGGTACTTGGACACAGATTTGAAGTTATTACTTTCTCTATAATATCACGACTTATATATTTTAATAGCATTTCACACAAAAATTAATTAAAAATCTTATTTCGTTTAAAAGATATTGAAATTTCAAATTTTTCGGCGGGTTTGATTGACATATCCTGGCACTCTCACAAATTTAATTTTATTCTTAATCCTTAGGAAAAGTGGCAATCTCGTTTTGTATAAATGAAAAATATTAATACTATAATCCAGAAAATTCAGAGTAGACACGTTCGAAAGCAAAACAAACACACAATATATTGTCAGTCCGTGCAGTTGTGGTAAGCAGACTGTGACGATTGAACGCACCCGGTGAATTCTAAATATAAACAATAACAGAACTCGACCCCTGTTTACAAAAACTGTGTACATAACACGAGTGTGCTCGATTTGCTTAACTCTGTAAGCATCTCTTAGTTCGGAATGATGATACTTGTGAAGGTGTTTTGCTTTCTAACATTTCTACTCTGAATAAAATTATTTTTCTTGATAAAAGTTTTAATATTTCTCATTAAAACACATCAAAATTGCCACTTTTCCTAAGGATTAAGAATAAAGTTAAAATTTGTGAAAGTGCAAGAATGTGTCAATCAAACCCGCCAAAAAATTTAAAGTTTTAATAACTTTTAAATGAAATAAGATTTTTAATTAATTTTTGTGTGAAATGCCATTAAAATATATAATTCGTGATATTATACAGAAAAAATGAGAAAATATTAACTTCAAATCTGTGTCCAAGTACCTTTAACATGTCACTCACCTCTTTGTTGACTGTTTCTTCCAAAGAAAAGGGAACTGAACGTGATTTGACATGTATTGGCTTATCACTTACCATGCGGATGTCATGTTCTAAAATAGTAGTACTTCCTGGTTGGTCTTGTAGAACGTCATCATACTTGGCTATGATACTCATCAACTTTTTCCTCTCCTCAGTTGATAGCGAACCGTTGATATCTACTGCTGTACCTTGACCAGCATCTAGTGTCGGATAGTCGTCTAACTGTCCTTCCTGTGTTGCGTCTCCCACACAATCCACAAATGTAGCATTTACTGTACCAAATACACTTTCATCAGTCACAACAAGAACATTGTTACCTTGTGCTCTTTCAACATATTTCTTCAGAAGATTTATATGAAAGGTCTTTACCTTGGCATTCATTTTTAGCTGGTAATCTACACGGTTTACCTTCTTGACAATGTCAAAAGGGCCTTTCCATTGAAGAAGTAACTTGTTGTGGTCTGTAGGCATTAAAATAAGCGCTTTGTCACCTACCTTTAGAGATCTATTTCTAGCTCTTTTGTCGTAGTACTTCTTGTACCTGGTAGCAGATTTTTCAAGGTTTTCTATGGCAAGCTGAGCCATGGACTGCAATCTCTCTTTCAGATCTAAGACATACTGATAGGTTGTTTTCACGTTTGGATCTTCTATTTCCTTGGTACAGAGTTCTTTCAAAATAGCCTTGGACCTCTTACTAACCTTCCATAGACTAATTCAAAAGGAGAAAACCCCAAACTTTCCTGTGGTAACTCTATATAAGCAAAGAGCACTGCATTTAAATACTTATCCCAGTCCTTGGGCTTCTCTGCACAAAGTCGTTTCAAGATTTGCTTTAAGTAATGGTTATAAGACGAAAACTGTCCATTATGTCAGATATTAGACGACCCGAGGCGCGTTAGCGCCGAGGAGAGTCTAATATCTGACATAATGGTCAGTTTGAGGCTTATAACTTACTTAAAACATTTCACCACTGTCGAACACTTCCATTTTAACTTATTGGACAGCCACAGGTAAGGTCTCGTTCTGCTTGGATGACTACCTGGCACTGTTCATCAAGTTAGGCCAAAGAAACCAGTTTTGGTTTTTCTTCTGTTTTTATTAATAGTAGGAATCATCGAGAGGTGTTTTATATCCATAAATATGAACATTAACTTTGTTTAGTCTTATTTATCCGCATTGCGACATCTTTTACGTATACTACGCATGCGTAAAAGTCAGTTCTACTAAATTCTTTACAATTTATTCATTTTACAACGCAACGACCACGGATGACGACGTACGTTTTGATTTTGAAAAAATACCTTCAGAATCGGGTGTTTTGACGATACCATTTATCGATTACACCAAGATGCCTCAGTTCAAGTTTTTACTATGAAATCCGGATATATATTCTTGTTTCGGAGTTTCCCGTTAACAGGTAATTTTTGTAAAGCAATAGATTTGAAGGATTTTACTCCTACAACTGTTTAAGCATTTTCTATGAAATTGGGTGATTATTTCCAATGTTTTTTTTTTTAATGCAACACATTCTCTTTTGTGTGCAGGTTTCGAACTCGGAAGGATTTTACCCAAGCCACTCCTTAAAACAACGACAAATCCTCGCTCAAACGACGCAGGACTTGGTGGACAAATGGTCATAAATCTGCGAACGAAATTACAGATTCCGTTGGAATTTCGTGAGCTAAATTTTGTGCTAAATGCGGAAAAATGGATATTTCAATAAACAAAAAGCCCAAGGTTGTGTGTAAGAAAACTCATTCTTCTCATTCATCTTTTGTGTCCATTGGATTCTATATTTGGTTCCGTGAATCAAGCATTGTGAAATGAATCTATTATACAGCAATGAACGGTGAATTTAGGAAATTTATGATCGGAGCCATGCGTCTACAATAATGAATCTGAGACATTCAATTCACTGGATTTTTTGTGCCATTTTCAATAGGATTTATTGTGAAATATTAACATTCAACGTTACTAATTTCCTACATTGTTCATATAAATTGTTTGATTTGTCATTGCCTTTTAAAGCCCGAGATAATAAGCACCGCCTTCAGATTTACCTGGTCTGTGTCCCCCTGTCAATCAAATAATTTAAGGTCCATCATTGGGTACTTGAAATTGATTGACACTTAGCTACTAGTCCCTGTGTATATCTCTTTCACCTTGTTTGACACGCGTGGCCACCATCAAATTAACTTTCGGTCTTCTGATGTTTACCGCTCAATTACTATCGCAATAAGGAAGCCATGCAAACAATATCAGCTTGAATATGATTAATAAATTATCTGTATTACAAATATCTCATTGTATATCAATAAAATAAATAAAGATTGTGTATATTTTTACTAATGAAAATTGCATAGGTGAATGAAATCTTGTTTTCACTTGTTAAAATTAAGAATGATTCTTATTTTGAAACGCGGCGAAATATTACGATGAAAATAAAGGAGAAAATAAGCTGGTAACACTTTTTAACTACATGTAAGGATAAAACCAAAATATCTTATAAGTAACAACTTCGCCTGGTATTAAGATTTTCTTTCTTTTCTTTTCTTTTCTTTTTTATAATCGATCATTTCTTGCTTCGTGAAAAATTGTTACCTCCGTTCCAGGTCACAGGTTAAAAATAGATTTGAAAGAAAAACATATATGTTAGAAATCATTTACTCTTTTGTTTAAAGTTTTTTTGTAATTATAACCTAAATTTACTTAAAATACACACATACTAGTATGTGATTTTAACTTTACAAAACCAACGTTATCGCGAATTTTTCACAATAGGATATAGAATGTACATTTGCTAAAAATAGGACCACGCGACTTTTTATACAAACAAGTAACTGTTATATTTGACCGTGATCGAAGCTCTAGTTGATGCTATATTTACGATAATTATGAAAAGTTTTTAAAGATTTTGAAAAGGACAGACTAGGATGAGTATTTTTGCTTTTGAAATTATACCTGTATTTCATAATGATTATTTTTTCTACAACGAACTCGAGTCGGTGCCGCTGTACATGTGTCGTACAACATACCGTAGATTTTTACAAAAGTCGGCCTGCAAGATTTCTACTTGTTTGATATTAGATATCAGTCTGAAATAACGAAATTTTACAATTATCATTAATTACTATTGATATATTTTTTATTTACGATGTCGAGTTCTACTAATTTTATGATGAACAGTAGGCCATCAAGCTGTACAGGTAATACCCATGGACTTCCTGTGTATACTGTTTGTGTATAGGGATTAGCGCTTCCCACGGTCTGCACGACCGTCAATGCCTCGGGGTGCCAAGCATGTACAATTTAGTCCCTCCCCTTACCTGAGAAAACCGTACGGTTAAAAATCTCGGCCTTTAAGTGCTGTTTACTTATTTGCCTCGCTCTTTGTTCTCATTTTAACGTTACCTGTACCTGTCCAATAAGTTGAATCTTATTGGACACCTACAGGTAACTTATTGGACGGGTTGCATATACCATTTTACCTTACCGTTTTTAGCTCACCTGAGCCGAAGGCTCAAGTGAGCTTTTCTGATCACATTTTGTCCGGCGTCCGTCTGTCTGTCTGTCTGTCCGTCTGTCTGTAAACTTTTCAAATTTTCGACTTCTTCTGAAGAACCGCTGGGCCAATATCAACCAAACTTACCACAAAGTATCCTTGGGTAAAGGAGATTCAAGTTTGTTCAACTAAAGGGCCACGCCCTCATTCAAGGGGAGATAATTGGTAATTAATGAAAATTTGGTGGCATGTTTTAAAAATCTTCTTCTCAAGAACCACTGTGCCAGGAAAGATGAAACTTATGGGGAAACATCCTCAGGTAGTGTAAATTCAGGTTTGTTCAAATCATGACCCCCGGGGGTAGGGCGGGGCCAAAATGGCCGACCAAAGTTTTACATAGAAATATATAAGGAAATTCTTTTAAAATCTTCTTCTCAAGAATAGCAAAGCCGTAATTGATCATATTTACTTGGAAACATCCTCAGGTAGTGTAGATTCAAGTTTGTTCAAATCATGACCCCCAGGGGTAGGGCGGGGCCATAATGGCCGACCAAAGTTTTACTTAGAAATATTCAGAAAATTCTTTAAAAATCTTCTTCTCAAGAAAAGCAAAGCCATAATTGATCATATTCATATGGAAGCATCCTCAGGTAGTGTAGATTCAAGTTTGTTCAAATCATGACCCCCAGGGGTAGGGGGGGGGGGGCACAATGGTTGACCAAAGTTTTACCTAGAAATGTATAGAAAAATTCTTTAAAAAACTTTTTCTCAAGAATAGCAAAGCCATAATTGATCATATTTATATGGAAGCATCCTCAGGTAGTGTATATTCAAGTTTGTTCTAATCATGACCCCCGGGGGTAGGGCGGGGCCAAAATGGCCAACCAACGTTTTACATAGAAATGTAAAGGAAAATTCTTTAAAAATCTTTTTCTCAAGAATAGCAAAGCCATAATTGATCATATTTATATGGAAGCATCCTCAGGTAGTGTAGATTCAATTTTGTTCAAATCATGACCCCCAGGGGTAGGGCGGGGCCAAAATGGCCGACCAAATTTTACATAGAAATGTATAGGAAAATTCTTCAAAAATCTTCTCCTCAAGAATAAAAAAGCCATAACTGATCATATCTATATGGAAGCATCCTCAGGTAGTGTAGATTCAAATTTGTTCAAATCATGACCCCCAGGGGTAGGGCGGGGCCAAAATGGCCGACCAAAGTTTTACATAGAAATGTATAGGAAAATTCTTCAAAAATCTTCTTCTCAAGAATAGCAAAGCCATGATTTGTCTTGGGACTACTTTTGGATTTAAGCTTTTCAAGTATAAACCAGTTCTGCTTTTTCCTAGCCACAGTGCTCAGGTGAGTGATGTGGCCCCTGGGCCTCTTGTTCTTCTGGTGAACAGTATTATGTTCTGCAAAACCCCTTATCTTGGAAAGTGTTGGATCCTCCTCCTGTGCAGCCTTGATGCAGTGTGGTTCTATTACGTCTGTGATTATGTCGGGTACCTTTAGAGGTAGATAAGGCTTCTCTCTGTTCTAGTTTCTACTGCATTGACTTGCCAATTCTCATCTACTTTGTCTGGAAGTTTTGCATCTGGAACATTTCCTATTATCAAATCATACACTTGATTTTCCATACACCATACCTTGTGATAACCATTCAAATAGGGAGTATCAATGAATACTTCGGCCACAGGAACTGTAATTTTAGATCCATCAGCTAAGACACACACCTGCTGCTTACCATCTATAAGATCTTCCTCACTTACCTTAGATTTCCGGACAACAATTCCACTGCAACCATATCCCTCAAAACCGTCACAGGATTCCCGTTAATATAGCCCGTAGAAATAGGCAGGGAAAAGTAGTTTGCAGATTTCGTACAAGCAGAAGTAAGTGTAGACGGCGACATCTTCACCATCGAATCTACTATAGAATCTGAAGGTAACGTACTTACAAAACAGACTGGTTTGCCTTCTTTCTGTGCAACGGATGATTCTCCTTCAGTTCGTACTTCAGATACACTACCAACAACCATTTAGCTTTACATTCTGAAGCAATATGACCTACTCTGTTACACTTAAAGCATCTTCTATCAGATCTGGGTACAAACTTACCAGTATTTGTTGTTTTACTCTGTACATTGTCTCTGTTTGGAGTACTGTTGCCTGTTTTCTTGACTGGTTCTAGTTTCTTCTGTAATAAACCCTTACCTTTATCTACTGCCTGGATTGAACTCAAATTTCTAGCATCTTTATATTGGTCTGCAAGTTCCGCCATTTTCTGAAGACTCCCTGGAATGCGCTCTTTCAGAAATAAACGTAGATTTTGACTACAAATATGTAAAAACTGGTCACGCAACATGAGATCGTACAAACCCTGAAATGTTTTTGGTGCTTTTGCCATTTCTATCCATCTATCAAAATAGCTACTAAGGCGAATGCAAATTGAGCAAAAGTTTCTAATTGATCAGGTCGACAAGATCTAAACTTTTTCTTGAACCCGTCATCCGTCAGTTCAAATCGTCTAAGTAGAGCTTTTTTCAAATTCTTATAGTCTAAGGCCTCACTTTTGGGCATTAACGAGTAAACATCTAGAGCTTTACCCCGTAAAAGTGCGCTTAAATTAACAGCCCAATTCTCTTCACCCCATTTTGTGCTTCTGCATACCTTTCGAACCGGAGAAGGAAACTGTCCATCTCATCGTGGAGTTCATTAAATACAGGACGCTTTGGAGCTTTAGGTGTAACTCGACCTTGACTGTGATCAGATTGCACATCTTTGCTAGTATTTACTACCTGTGTTTCAAACTCTTTCTCAACTTTCATCTGCTCAATCTCATACCAATATCTCTCCTTCTCTAACTCTAATGACACTTTCTCTTTCTCTGCCTCACAATCCAGTCTTTTCTCTCTCCGCATTTCTCTCGTCTCTCTGAATAGCTTGTTGTTCCATAATGAAAGTTGTTAACTGCTCATCTTTCAACCCTAATGACTCTCCATACTCTTAATTCTTTTAGAATGTCCATTTTCTTATATTGATTTGAAAATGAGTTATGTGACAGAAACCTCACATCACATTGAACACAATAGATATTTACTTTTGAACTTACTATGCAATACCCATGGCAAACAATTTGGATGCTGATATGGTCCAACTTACTGAGACATTGCCGACTTTTGGAAACTCTTCTCAGAGGTCTCAAACATCCAGAACCAGACAATTCTTCTACAAAACAGGTAAAATTATCACACAACAGAAACAAAATAACAAATGAAAAAAATAAACTTGTAGGTAACATAAATGTCCAAAATTTTGTAACACTGCTATTGGTAGAAATTGAAAACAGAATTGAAAACAAAAAATGATTTTACAATGACTGAATATGAGAATGGATCAACTATCCCTCTATAATCCCACTTCTGACACCATTTTGTCAAATAATGACCTTGCGTAGGGAATAGTGACTCAAAACTCCTCTCTTATAAATAACAGAAACTTTTTCTACATTTAAACTTTACATTTTAATTAACAAAATATGATACAATAAAATAAACTGCGTTGGTGTGTGGCCCTCCGTGTCCCTCGAATGTCGGTAGTCTGTGGTTCCAAACGGTGTTAGGGATACACTACTGTCTCTTGACGCTAAGGAGGCTTAGACACCCCTCTCCAGTGCAAAGAGATTACACTTCCCCCTCTCCAGTGCCGAGGAGGTTAAAGACTATGAGATGTGACTGGTACGGGCCGCCATCTCTACACATACAGGAATGACATACAGAAATGATCAATGAGACCTGTTAAATACCATACACATAATAATATAGACATACAATTTACGCTGTGAAACGTTACAGTGCAATATGTACAATGCAATAATTGCCATACTTCACGACAGTTATTACCGAACATAAAACCGACAAATAAAGACACAAACAATCCACCGCACTTTAACGACTTAAGCAGTTTCGAATATAATGTAACTATAAATAACAGAACTTAAAAATATGAAATGGAATAGCTTAAAGTTGCATATTTTAGAAATTCCGTGTCTGGGTGTTTTAAGACATTTACAGCTTTATGAAATAATAAAAACAAACGCAAATAAGGCTTACCTCAGAGAAGCAGGACCATACCATAAATTCTAATAAGGGTTGGGTTGAAATACCCTCAGTAGTCTGCCATGTGCATAAGACAAATCAATTAGATCTTACAGAAGTTTTGAAAACGTCCTTCTACCTGGACTGCCGTGTCCAAACTGAAGCACGGACTTACCAATATTTTAAAGGTCCAGTGATTTGAGGTATAAAACGGGGTTAAATTAACCCAGTGAAAAATGGAGGCTCCTCACAAGTGAATACAAATTACTTGCGTGTTCGATTAGGAGATTTTAATGTGACATAAATAATACATTGACGTGACTTATATTTTCCCCTGACGGAAAAAAGTGCGTAAAATTTGATAATTTCATTGCGACGCTAAAGTTAGATGTATACATTATGTACATCTATACACGTCAGATATCTGGAATTGTTAAGAGGCCTCTGGCAAAGATACACACTCATATCTGGGTTGTAGGGGATAGCAATGTCATGTTGTAAATTTTTTATTTACCGGGTGGTTGTCATGTTGTAAATTTTGTATTTACTGCCACCCGGTAAATTCAAAATTTACAACATGACAGCAATGATGAAAGAGAAATATGGCAGACAATATCTTTTAGGAGTAGTGTTCAGCTTTAACAAGAGAATTCAAAGTATCTTTTTCTCTTAAATGCATGCAGTCTAGTAAAGATCAATTACGTTAGAAAAACCTGAATGAATGTGGAATATCTGACAAAAGCTTTCTTGAATTAGATATTGCTTTCAGAAATATTTAATGCAAACGGCACAGGGAAAAAAAGCTTTGTGTTAAGTCTGAATCACAGATTTCAAATTGAGATACTAGTACTTGGTAGTTTGTTCAAAGGTATTTGATATAGCGCTGATCGATTTTCTAATCTTTGTTCCTCTAGATTCCATTACCTTTTAGAATATGCTTTTCAGAAAGAGAATGAAACCAAAAGTCTCTGTGTAGCTCTTCTTGTCTGTAATTACATCACAGGAAAAGTAGCACTTGGATTTAACTTGTAACAGGCAGCAATAAATAGAATAAGGTATCTTATTAGTGCAGTCTACTTGTATGCCAAATTATATTGAAATCAGACCAAAACTGGGGAGGAGTAGCGTTTTAAAGGAATATCACAAAAATCTATTTTTAGTAAACATAGCAACATCCTTCATCGATCGAAATCAAAAACCATTGCACTAAAATATGTATCTTATCGTAGTCAACCTTTGTGCCAAGTTATATACTGAAATCAGACTAAAACTAAATGAGTAGTATTTTGAAAAAAATGTTTAGAGACAGACGGACGACGAACACCTAACTATCGTATAGGCTTTTCTTGTCTCTGACCAGTAGAGCTAAAAATGCCCCGAATATCTTAATACTCTCTGCTTGAAAAGAGAGAGGGTGTATAGTGATCGGTATGTCCGTCTGTCTGTTACGCTTTGGGGTACCGGTCTCTTATCTGCAACTCCTCCTATACCACTGAATGAAATTTTATGAGACTTTCACAGAATGCAATTGTTACATAGTGCCATTGATACCTTTTTTTTACCCTTTGATCGGACACATATTTCGGGTTTTCCAGAGAAAAAATTTTGACTCTGCCATTATTTCTATAATATTGAAGTGTAGCCATCCCTTATCCACAACTCCTCATCTACCACTGAAGCAGACTTAATGATACTTTCACAAATTACATAATGCAATTGTGCGCCTTCTATTTTACTTTTTGATCTTACACTTATTAAGGGTTTCCAGGAGGAAAACATGGACTTTACCATTATAATCATATGGGAGGCGGGGGTATCATTCAATGAGCTCAGTGCTCACAGTACCTCTAGTTTAGTGTCATACCTAATGTTACCTAATTTTATGGCCTACTGAATTAATTGTAATAACTCTACAGCTAAGCTACACTAATTATTGGACTTGCCTGATCCTACCTCTGATGTTTCGGGGGTCAGTGTTTGCTCTGCTCTTATTTTGTATTGTTTTATGGACTTTGAGATTGAATATTGTTCGTTATCTCCATATCCTTCTAGTGTTGCAAAATTTCATAAGAAAACGAATTATGTAAAATTAAAAGAAAATATAAATGAAATA
Organism: Saccostrea glomerata; assembly: GCA_003671525.1. Taxonomy (NCBI): domain Eukaryota; kingdom Metazoa; phylum Mollusca; class Bivalvia; order Ostreida; family Ostreidae; genus Saccostrea; species Saccostrea glomerata. Next base: position 316,677 of record PRKT01000307.1, on the reverse strand, counting down.
TAAATAACATTTCAATAAGGAAAAAATGAAAAAGAGTTGAGAATCCCACGTATGTCTTTCACAATATTATCTGTATATCAGACTTCCGGTATCCATTAGATGAAGCGGATGTGCACAGATCTATATTTTATAGTTGTAGTTTGAAAACACCGTGCCTTGGGGGTTTCTGTTCAATTAGTCCGACGTTATATTGAAGGTCATTCTTATATCTGCTGGAATTGTCTTTCCCTTTCGTTTCAGAGACCAGGATGTCCATAGTGTAAATGGCACTCATGTAAACTTTGAAATGCACTTCAGAACTTTGCTGGGAAGCAAACTTCCGGTTTCCCATGAGCTGCAGCCATATTGTCTCTCCCTCCTTGACGCTAAATTCCACACATTCTGACGGTCCATCGGTAAAGCCTTGACTCCTCAATTCGGCCACAGAGCTCGAGAACAGTTCAGGATTCATACATCGGATAGCCAGGCGGCGCTTGTTTTCTTTGTGTTGCTTTACAATCAAACGCATACGAAACTGCTCGGAAGATACGTAGAATAGCTCCGCTAAACGAGATAGCTCTGAGGATACAGGATAAAGAATCATAAGTCTGATTCAAACTGATTATAACAAGAAACCAATGAGCCAATGCTCACAAGAAATACCCCGCTCCGATGGGGATATATGCTCTCATCTGAAAACAAGTTAAGATGCGACGGAAAGAACTATATGCGGTATATGATATATATTTGCCCCCACAAAAGTCAAATTTTGAAAACTTCCTGAAACTTGCTGAATTCAATTTATTGTATGAGAAGTATGAATTAACAGAAAATATTATAGTTTCAAAGCAGTGTATTCACAATTTTTGTTTTTATGACGTCACGAACTAGTCCGATTTTATATTCTTTTTCAGAAAGAGGACAAAATGGACAAAATTTAAACAATTTTAGCTGTAAAATTTATAGAGCGCTAGTTTGTTCAGGAACAAATTTCACATATTTCATTGATTTTATCATTCTACACATTATATCAAAATATTGATCCTGAACACACATGCGCTCGGTGACTTTTACTCAAAATATCGACGAAATATGTACACTTTTCTGTAAAATTCATAGAAAACTGAAATTTACGTCATGTTTGTGACGTCATTACGTACATATGACGTCATTACTTATGAATATATTCAGTGCTTTGAAGTCAGCATATACTCACCTGTTTAAGAACTTAATTAAATATATCTCCATCAAAGTTTGATTTGGGGGGGGGGGGGGGCAAATATTTGTTATTACCGAATAAAGTTCTTTGCCACGGACATGCGGGAAGTTGTGATCGAATTGGTACAGAAATGAATCCTGCCATAAAGCATGACTAAGCAAGGAGTGTGCTAGCATTTCTATAGCTAGCATCCGTTATGATGGATAGTTGCTGAGAAATATGTGATAAAATTTGGTACAGATAAATAGGAAGTTTACATCTAACAAAATGAATCCGACCATATGGCATAAACAAAGAGTGTGCTAAATTTCAAGCATCTGCGATGAAAAGTTGCTTAGACATTTTGTGACGGACAGACAGAGACATAAGGGTAGAACAGTAAACCCCCTCTCTGTCTGAGCGGGGATATAATTACCTAAACGATTTTCCATCCGGTGGAAGTGTAAAAAGACATGCTCCAGACTTGTCTTTTACTTTTTCAAAATCAACAACAGACCAGCCTTGATGATTCTTACTCGACAACAGTGCTACTTTATCGTCAGTCTCCTCTATAATACGAATAGATTATATATATATATTATGTATTCTTTTCACTGACACATCTATTTATGGTCGACGTATTGAATTCATTCATGACCATATATTTATATCTCTTATTGTTTTCCATGTGATAAGTTTGATGAATAATGTAAATTTCGCCAAGCGAAAGATCAAGCGCTTGCTATGTAAACGTTGGATGATTTGCATAAAGAACTACGAATGATAGTATTGTTCTCCCGCCTACCTCTAAGTCAATACGCAAGTTTCGAGATTGTAACTCTCCTATGATAGAGGCGCAAAAAGTATCCATTTCAGCAAGGAGGTGGGACAGGTTGTTTCTGTATACAAACGTGCATAAATAAATGAACGATATTTATTAAGGTCTTCCGTTTCCAACGGAAGACCTTCTACTGATTCTGTTGGTAAAGATTATTATTCTTTTTTTTTTTCTTCTACTTCCTAGACGCCAACTTTGAGGCCTCATATTTCACTCATTTCTCAACGGATTTCGCTCAAATTTTCAGAGATTATAGACGTTTACAAACTCTATCAGAATAATGACTAAAATTTCAAAAAGTCACTTCCGGTTTTGAGTTATTCCCCTTTAAACGAAAAATCGTAGGCTTTAGTTTCCGGATAAAGGCTCAGAGACCACAAAAGCTGGAGCAGAATTTTTACTTGTTTTGGATAACAGAAGGATTGAAGTTGTGCACATCTATTTTTGTTTTTCGATTTCTGCATTCAAAATGGCGCTATATAGGGGTCAAAAATTAGAACGCCTAAAAGAGCGAAAATTTACACATATTTTCCTTTTTATCTTGAAAACTAAAAATATTTTGTTAAGACATGTTGAATAAAAGTTGTGCATAATTGCAAGAGCTTTCATTTGATATCATTAAAAAGGGTCTGGCCCCTAAAATTAGGGATCTAGTGCCCTTGAAAGTTTTTGCTATGTATCTCAAAAACGATTAATATTTCGAATGACTTTTGATAATAAAGTTGTGATTTAACATCTTACTAATCTTATGAAATTGTTATTTTGTTCTAGTCTTGATTAAAATATGTACAGGTAATTCTTTTCCCTCAGCTCGTAAATGAAAGTTTCTCATGTGTGTATATAAAACAAACTTACTTTAAATAAAAATCATGGCTACATTGGATGCTCATATTCTTTAGAATAAAGTTCTTGAAGTGTTTTGTGCTTTTTTTTCCCAAATTGCCATGCTTATTTACTAAGCGCACGCCTTTACATCCACCTTGTTTGTTTATAATTATATAACGCGCCTCCCTCGATAACGTGGTGCAAAGTCGGTCACCGGGAATCAATCGGCGGATAATCCAGCGACCCACAGTTATACACAAATAAAAACACAGAATGGTTAAATTCATTTTTTTAAATGTATTAAATTGTTGCTTAATACTATCTCTGTCCTATGAAAATATTAATTTGTTCGAGTCTTGCGTATTATAGGAAAGAAAGCTAGACGGTTCTCATCTTGCTATTGAAGGAAAACTCTTTAGTCTTTATGCGTAGAATTGCATTAAATTTGCCATAAGTAATAAATATTTTACAAAGCTGTATCATATCTCTTTTTTAAAAATTAGGTTTTAAACGTGTTCCTTGGTTCCCGTTCAGAGTATTCAATGGCATCATTTTCATTTTATTAATCAAGATCTTTCCAAGAGAAAGAGTTAATAGAAAAAGCACGAACTAGTATCTTTTCTTCGTTTAAATATGAACACAAACAATATGAACGAAAACGATAAACGCCCGGATCTAATAAAAAGAACTTTTAAAGAGTCAAATAATACAAAAATTATTTACCGCGCGATTCTCACATTCACCTGGAACCCAGATTTTAAGCGTGTGTACCATTGCGTAATCTTACGATTACACGTGTCCAAGAAAAGCTAAAGCGACACAGGACTTTGTTGTATACGGTCTCATCGGAAGAACAGGTCCCCACGTCCCATAGTGGGATTCGAAACCTCGGCGTAAGGAGCTGATCCTTACCTCGCGACTATAGAACAGTCTCTTTAATCACTGCGTTATGTGGGCAACCTTGGGGGATATAAAATGAAAACAATGAAGAAAACGGTCAGTTAAATAAAAAGAAGGGGTCGTTTTGAAATATTATTCTTATGGACTTCAGGGCAAGTATGAGAAACCATATTTATGAAAGCTTCCTGATATAAAAAAGATTACTTTTTTTCAAATCATGACTAGAGTTTTGTGTATTGTGTATTTTGGGGGGTAGTGGGGATGGGACGGGAATGAAACGGTCTGTTTAACTGTCCATATGCCTGTCTGTCCCTGAAAGTTTTTCCCAGAAGGCCAGCTAGGCTATAACATAAAGAAACCAGAAGCTTGTACTCGATACAAAGATTTTAAATGATCCTAGGATTTGTCATTGTATTTATTCAAAGCAATATTACTGGAAATTCAAGATCACTGGAGAAAGAATTAATGTTTTGTTGCATTCATTTATATGTAATCGAGAATATCTGTAAGCTCATACTTGATACAGAATTTGCTTGTGATAAAAAGGGTTTTTTTTACGATTTTGACTCAGAAAATAGTATTTTTTCCTTCTGACTATATTTGTCATACTTGATCAAATTGCTTATAGTCCGCCGGTTTTCAGATGACTTAAATAAGGTCATTTTAACAAATTCAGGGCCAATGACAGAAAAGTTGTTAAACACCTGTCAGAGTTATGAGTTTCTAAAAGTTGTTTCAGATTGAGGGTTTGTCTTGACAAAGAGCGAAGGTTATTCTGTTAAAATCAAGGTAACTGACAAAAGAAATGTGTTCTCTCCCAGGTTATGAACTAGTAAGTGAAAATCATTGGAGGCTCTTACTTGAAACATAGACTACTTATGATTGGAGGTTGTGTCATGTCACCCTGATCAAAGGTCTTTCTGGCAAATCAAGGTCACTGAGAGAGAAAAAATGTTTAAGCATAACTTTGTAATTAAGATTCACTGGAGGCTCATGATGAGAAGAAAAGGTTGTTTACATAAGAAAGTGCAGTAACCTTGACCCAAGGTCGATACTTCCTGTCCACAGCTCCAACGGAAGACCTACTCGTTGCTTTGCAACGAGCTCGGCTCTAGTTACTTTAAAATTTATTAAATGTTATAGAAAGATAGTAACATTAAGCAGTGATGCATTTGATGATTTTATCAAGCTTAACTTTGCATATTTACACATTTACTCTCAATTATAGGGTACTTGAAAACGAAAGAAAAGTCCGCGTAGTCTTTATAAAAAGTGACCCATTTTCTTGATTGTACAAACAATATCAAAAAAGTTAGTAGGTTTTTTGAAGTTACTCAGTATATAATAAGGGAAAGAATCAATGTGTCATTTAGATTGCCGACGTGCAATGATCACATACATGCATATCGTATTTATTAGAGGTCCATATCTCTTCCTTTGTCTGAAAAGTCTCGCAACCACAGATATTTTCTTTTTTTTGTTACGATTTTTTGCTTTAAAAAGTGACGCCTTTACATTAATTCGGTTATTCGCGAGTTGAAGTGCATCCTGACAACCATGTAGTCATGATAAGCCAGTATATCGGTGATGCAATGTATCAAGTATATAAATAACTGTCCAACCTGTTTGTTTATGCGGTAACGAAACTCCCCTCCTTAATGAAAGAGCGCACCAAGGAAGATAATCTCGAAACTTGCGTATTCTCAAACGTTAACATGTTCGAATGATTTTCAAAAATTTTATAGTTATTTATATGAATTTTCATAAAACGTTTCTGATTTTGAATACCAAAGAGAGATAACTCTATAATTTTGGTAAAACTTGTGTTTTTTCACTAATTTTGGTAAAACTTGTGTTTTTCACTATAGAAATCAACGGAAAACGGAAAATATTTTTAAAACATCTCCCCCCCCCCTTTATATAGGTAATATGGAGTGTCATTTTACAAATTTATGCCAAAGCTTTTTGTGTTTCAAGGGGGGGGGCATATGTTTATAGATAAAAAACGAAAAAAATGCTGATTTTTCACAAATTTTAAAGCTATTTACAACTAAATAATTGTATTTTATTAATTTATTTATGTTTTCTTTATTTGCGTAAAAAATAAGAAAAGATATGAGATACATTTTATCATATTAAATCTATTTCAAAATATGGTGATTCTTGAAAGTTCGATTTCACTAGAAAATATCGTTTACCCCCCTTTTTTCAAGAGCTGGAATTAATGATAATTTACTATCTAGCGCTGGAATGAAAATGATGAATCAATTACCATAGAACTGTTCTTTGTATTAAACAAAGATTTAATGGCCAAATTGCCATTAATATTGAATTTAATGGGTGCAAAATGTAGGCGAGAATTAAGAGTTAGAATTTGTAGTTCTTTATTTTCCTACGTTTCCAACTATCGCTGATGTCCCTTTCAAACACAAACAAAACTAGATAGTCATTTCGTATAAATACATTTCTAACTGGAATGAAATCGTAAATCTAAATATAAAAATGCAGTCTAATAGATTAAAAGCATTTCAATTTCAAGAGCCCCACCCACGGACGTCAGATACAAATATAGTCGCAAGATATTGATATGACTTGACTTCCACTTGGCGAAATTTACATTCAGGTTTATTTATCAAGAAGTCAATGCACTGAAGAGTTTTTACCGAGAAAACGATAAAAAATGTAAATCTTTGCAATTTTTTTACGCAAATAAATGTAAATGCAAGGAATTAGTCTTTATAGTTTGTTGTCAAGGATTTGGGATAAATCATTGCTACAATTGTTGATGCCCTGACAAACCAAAAGAAAATGGACATGATTTCTTAAATATACCTTATTAACAAATACAAAATTATTTCACTGCTCTCCAAGTTTCCGATGTGAAGATTATCAAAACATAATTTTTACAGCTTACCAACGAAATCGCTTCCCATCTCCTTTCTCGAAATTTTAGCCAAAGCTTTCCTCAGTGTATTAGCAAGATTCTGTTGGTTTGATTCCTCCAAACTTCCTATTAATTGTTGAAATTCTTCTTCATCACAACATAACAAGTCCTCGACTAACGCCTTCACTTGTTCTTCTTTGGACTTCTTATACTATTTGAGTTTATAAAACTTTGTCATTGGAATATCTTACAAACATTCTCGATAAGCTTAGAAGGATAGCCCGCCTACCTTTATTTCTTTCAGCGTTGAAGAACTAATGATGCCCTTTTCGTGGAGCTTGACTGCAACAGTTTCTGCGTCCATTTCTTCTAGAAGTGTCTTCTCGCAAGTCTTCAGAGCAGATTGTGGACGACCAACTTTCAAAAAATAATCGTAATTGAGTAAAAGAAAAAGGGAAGGTATAGATAACGATGACAAATTCTTAAATATTGAAAGAGAATCTTACTTATACGATGGAGATCTGGGTAAATTTCAAGGGACACGTTCGTTTTGCTTTTTTTCTCAAACGTGATGTTGTGGGGAGCAAGGGCAAGCTGTATGTTTCGCAGATCTTTCACATCTTTAGCCATGGCATTTGTGTGCTTTTTGTCCGTAATCTAAAAAATCACCAGGGATAAGAGGAATTATAAAACATTAAACTCTCCATATGTCATTGTTTTGTATTGTATTTTATCATTGAGTCAAATGCTGACTGACATTTTTCATACTAATTGTTACGCTATTATTAACATGTCGACGGGTTTTCCTGTTATTCCCAATTACTAATATGTCAAGGAGCACATGGCGTGCGTGACCGGTCGACAAGGGATTCTTATTCCTCCATGGCACCTGATCCAACCTCTGATATTTTAGAGGTCTGTGTTTGCTCGGTAAAATTTGTACTGCTAAATGGACTTTTGAACTTAAATACTGTTCGTTTACACTATTGTGTCAAACTTTTCCCAACTGCCTTTGCTTATAGAAAATATATTCTTTTTAATCACAGTTTTCATCCGAGCTAATTTTAAGCTATAAAAGAAATTTCTTCTAATATGTAATTCTCAATTTGCCTCGAGATAAAATATATTTGTACACACATTACCTGTAAAGTTCCATTTGTTTTCTCATTAAAACAGTCCTTCGGAACTGTAAGTCTGGCTTTTAATGGACTCTTAATTTCGAAGGTTCCTCCTTCTTTACCAACAGCAAAGGCATGAAATTTGGGTCTGGAAGCAACTAATATCCCGACGGACTTGAAATTGTGTATGGCAATATGTACCATGTGGACGTCCTATAAGGGTATAATATTATCTGATTAACATAATCTAACATGATAGGGAAAATTATGAGAATATCTGTCTTTATGCGATTTCCATTACCGTTATGTTAACACTGGGTGGAATGGCAACTTCATATTCCATGGTTTTCCAGGGTCCACCATCTAAAGAGACTTTCACCACAATATCTCGAGAGCTTTGATTAGCTTGATGTGGAATAAACAAGTGTAGAGGTTCCTGAAAGTTCATTTCATTGAGTCTTTCTTTATAACTATGGCACTTCATTCCTAACACTTAACTCACAACGGACATAGCTGATGAGTATATGTGCATAGTATTTATGTATAGTTTCATAAACATTTTACCCAAAAGTAAATATAAGTAATGTCTTGAGTATTTTCTTGATAAATTAGTAGTCCAAGTTTCTGAAATAAATTGTATCCAGTGCTCAAATGTTTCCGTATGCGTACCTTAATACCAATAACCCCCCCCCCCACACACACACACATACTCCTACCTGTAGTCTTATTGCTGGCTTTGTTGACGGTTTAATTGTTACTAGTGATGACATAGGAACCTCTTTTTTCTCTGCCTGCAAGCATTTTTCTCTCTCATTGTTACCGTCAGATCCAACACAGGTGAGGTCTTCTTTCACAAGTTCACCTTCCATGGCAAGAGCTATACAAACAACACCTTTGTGGAAGGCTGTTGTGTCATCGTCTCGATAAAATCTTGAAAATATCTGATAAGTTTAAGGAATAAAAATAATTGTTTTAATGCTTAAGGATATCCAGTCCTCAGCAAGGAAGGATGACTCTTTAATTTAAGATAGAATTCCAAGTCTCAAAATAATCTTGAATTTTAAAATTAAAATCTTTTCATGCAACAATTTTCATTTTATGCCTCTCAATGTAATTCAAGGTTCAAAGAGTTTAAAAAACGGTACATGTACTAATATTAAAAATGTATTGAAATTATGCCATGATGACATTTCTCAAACATTTTTTTTTACATCTGAAAGTAAAAATGATACTGTTCAATACTCACCAATACATGGACATGTTCAAATATATAACTAAGCTACATGCAAACTCGTACATGTTATGGCCTATATATTGCATTCGTGTATTTTCATATAAACATAAGAATGCTTACATCATTGGTGGCCAGTTCCTCCTATTTTTCCGCCTCTCCGCCTCTTCCCTTTCCCTTCTTCTTCTTTCCTCCTTTTCCTTCTCCCTTGCCTGTTTTTCTCCCCTTTCTTTTCTTTGTCTTTCTTCATCTTCCTTCTTCTTTGCCTCTATTTCTCTTTGTTTTTTATCATCTTCTTCTTTCTTTTTCGCCTCCATATCTTTGTGTTTCACCTCCTCTACCTTCCTTCTCTTTTCATCTTCAGCAGCCTTCTTTTTCCTCTCTTCTTCCTTTTGCCTCCTCTTTTTTTCTTCTTCCTCGGCTCTTTGTTTTCTTTCTTCCTCTCTCTGTTTCAACTCCCTTTCCTTTTCTTTTCTTTCTTCCTTCTTTTTTCGTGCATATTCTACATCAGTGGTCTCTAGACTGTGTGCCCATTGGTCCACGTCTTGTTTCAGGGCAATAAGGCCATTTACAGACAATTGGCCATTTCTCTCCAGGTCCTTTGATATGTTGTCTACCTCGAGCATCATCTTCCTTAGATCTAGTTGCTGCCTGCTTATTTCTTGCAGAGCTCTGACTTGTTTGAGGCTCTCACTTTCCGTTATAGAAACTTGCTGTGTATTTTCTTGAATTGAGCTTACATTATCTGAAACTCTGTAAAAATGACACAAGATAACAAACTCATATGCATCATAAAAAAAAGATGTGTTTTGGAAAAATTGATGCCCCTTTATGGCAACTTATGACCGAGGATTGAAGTTTCTCAAATGCAAGTCAAATTCAAAAGGTTAAAATTGTAGGCATTTAAAGAAAGGCCTTGTCATAAGAATAAACCTGTGAAATATGAAAGCTCTACTACTAACTGTTCAAATATACCCCGGTACCTATGGTTAAATTTGTTTAAGTGTGTATAACTCTAAGGTCAAGGTAAAAGAATAGAAAAGAATATTTACACCTATTGTAACGTATTGTCACCATGAATACACACAAGTGTATTTCTTATGACAAGGCCTTCCTTTGGTTTCCAACATATTTGAACTCTTACCTTTACATTGGAGTGTGACCCACTTTTTCAACCTTGGCCGTAACTTTTGAAAAGTTGGTGCAAGGGATGTAATGATTCACATATGTTTTCATCGTCATAAGGCCTTTCCACAAGTGTAAATATTTTCAACCTTTAGACCTTAGATTTTGGTCCACTTTAAAAAAATCCTCAATCATCAATTTTGATCAGTTGGATGTAGGGCTTTCAAATTTTACAGGTATAGGCTATATCTTGTGGCAAGATCTTCCTTCGGAAATCAACAAATTGACCTCGACCTTGGAGTATGACCTACTTTCGAAAAACTTTTAATTAACGTTGCCATTAATATCATTCAAAAAGTTGGTCCTCAGGTATTTGTACTTTTTCTTGTATATTTCTTACGATAAGGTTTTCCTCTGCGTACGATTAATCTTGTCCATTTTACCTTGACCTTGGAGTTTGGCCCACTTTTAAAAACATTAGCCTTGACCATGACTTTGGATTGGTTGGTGTTTTGCATTTCATATTTTCCAGGTACAATGTAAATCCATAGACACAAGTCCTTTCTTTGGGTAGCAAAGTTTTGATTTCTTGACCTCAGAGTGTGACTTGTATTTTAGAAACTTTAACATTCTCTACAAGCTGCCAAACAGACTTTCAAAAACACGTCTTTTTTACAATTTAATTTCCCCATGGTTTCAAAATTGAATTATATGAATTTACATGTAATTTCCAATGTTGTGTCTCTCATGAATACCGTCGATCAAAATTAATCTAACATTAGAAAGAATAGAAACATAAAATGGCACCTTAACCCAGTTGATCTACTCGTCGGGTTTCTTGTTATTCCTCTCTGTGTCGGTTTTAAATCAAAATCCGATGAGCTTGTAGAAGGAAACGTTTGATTCTGGTTTGACTGTATTGGATTAGAAGCTAAAAAATACACATTAAAATTAAAATCAGTGCTTTCTGACTTGTCATGTTGTAAATTTTGTATTTACTGCCATCCGGTAAATTCAAAATTTACGACATGACATTAGTACCTTTATTATTTACCTATTAATTTAGAGATGAGTGTCTTCATTTGCCCTGCTAAGTCTGTATTGAATAGTTCGATGGCTCTTCGTAATTCGGTCATCTCTTCCTGGATTCTTTTGACATAATTGTTGACTTGTTGAATCACATCAGACGTTACTTTAGAAGCCTTAACAATTTCTTCTTGAAATGTGTCAAACTTATCCGATCTGTTTGGTATCTTAAAATCTGCATGACACTTTCTCCGAGCTTTCATTTGAGATATTGCCTGTATGTCCGTCATTTTGTGTTCGACAGAGTTTACCGATCATCTAGCTATAGCTTACTTCGTTACAAAAACTTCCTCCTTCGAATCCAGGAACATTGAATTCTTCGTAATCGAAATTTATCTACGTAATGTGGCATTCAAGTGATTTAAAAATTGTAAAAAAGAATTGCTCGTTTTGACCTTTAATAAAATACGAGGGCTGTTCAATAAATAATGTCCTCGGTGCTCGAAAAGAATTAAAAAAACAAGAGGCCCATGGGCCACATCGCTCACCTGAGCACTGTGGCTAGGAAAAAGTAGAAATTGGTTTATTATTGAAAAGTTTAAATCCAAAAGTAGTCCCATGACCAATCATGGCTTTGCTATTCTTGAGATGAAGATTTTTAAAGAATTTTCCTTTATATTTCTATGTAAAACTGGTTGGCCATTTTGGCCCCGCCCTACCCCTGGGGGTCATGATTTGAACAAACTTTAATCTACACTACCGTAGGATGCTTCCATATAAGTATGATCAATTATGGCTTTGTTATTCTTGAGAAGAAGATTCTTAAAGAATTTTCATTTATATTTCTATGTAAAATTTTGGTCAGCCATTGTGGCCCTGCCGTACCTCGGGGGTCATTATTTGAACAAACTTGAATCTACACTACCTGAGGATGCTTCCGTATAAGTTTCATCCTTCCTGGCACAGTGGTTCTTGAGAAGAAGATTTTTAAAGAATTTTCCTTTATATTTCCATGTAAAATTTTGGTCGGCCATTGTGGCCCCGCCCTACCCCCCGGGGGTCATGATTTGAACAAACTTGAATTTACACTATCTGAGGATGCTTCCATATAAGTTTCATCTTTCCTGGCAGAGTGGTTCTTGAGAAGAAGATTTTTAAAGAATTTTCCTATATATTTCTATGTAAAACTTTGGTCGGCCATTGTGGCCCCGCCCTACCCCTTGGGGTCATGATTTGAACAAACTTGAATCTACACTACATGAGGATGCTTCCATATAAGTTTCATCTTTCCTGGGACATTGGTTCTTGAGAAGAAGATTTTTAAAACATGCCACCAAATTTTTATTAATTCCCAATTATCTCCTCTTGAATGAGGGCGTGGCCCTTCATTTGAACAAACTTAATTCCCCTTCACCCAAGGACGCATTGTGGCAAGTTTGGTTGAAATTGGCTCAGCGGTTCTTGAGAAGAAGTCGAAAATGTGAAAAGTTTACAGACAGACAGACAGACGGACAGACGGACTACAGACAAAATGTGATCAGAAAAGCTCACTTGAGCCTTCGGCTCAGGTGAGCTAAAAACGCTTTTCAGTGATTAAGTCTTAATGATTTCACTTAAATATTCTCTTTTGATTCAAATACATGCATGTCCTAACATTTTTATCCAATTTCTGATCGTTTTTAGAACAATTTTTTAGTATGGCCCTTCATATACTGAAAAATGGCAGATCCTATGATATCCTGGACTTGTTTCTTCTTTCCAAAAGGTGTTTGTTTTTCAACTTTGGAAAATGAAACATGTCAAAGGGCGAATGGCCTGGCGAATATTGTTGGTCTGACAAAACATTAGCCTTTTGTTTACCCGCAAAACTCCTTTAGTCTTCATGGCATGTTGGTTTGAACGCTGTCATGAAGAAATTTAATGTAGTGGATTCCTCTGTAGATTCATCTGGTTCCTTCCTCTCATAAACCTTCTGAATTTTTTTGTTGCAGAAATTTGCTTTTTAGACTTCTCCAGGAATTGAACTGCCTCCCCGAATAAGAATTTGAACAACAAGAACACATATTTAAGAAACTGGCATATAAAACTGTTTTATTGCTTTTGCAATTCTTTGCTTTTTCAGATCTAATCCATTTTTGTCAAGTTCATCCTATTTAAAATTTGTTTTGAGAGTTTAAAGCAATGGATTCAAGTTGATTAGATATTCTAACACCCGCTGTCGTTTTCACTCATTTTTCAAAACATAGGGTGACCATTGAGTACTTAGGTATTTACTGTCAAATATTTCTTTAAAACAGTGTTAAGGACCCCCAAAATGATGCCTATCGATATTGCTATGTGTCTCAAAGTCATCATCAGTGATAATTTGTTGATTTTTTGCAAACAGTGCATTGGTTGTTGTAAGTCCTTGTCGCCAAGGACGGTACCATTTTTGATGCCCATTATCTAATTTTTATTCATTAAAATCCACCTGCTCGTGTCTATAAAACAGACAATTGGTTGCTGTTAATTTCACATATTTCAGTTAACATTTCATTGATTCTTAACGAGTTGTACAGCAGCTTTAATGAAACGTTTAATTTCACTCTAGTTTTCTGATTCTTTACATTCATTATTAATGCAGTGTTGTACAGCTTCTCACAATTACATTATTAGATGAAAAGTGGTCACATCAACTGTTATCAATTCATTAAAGATTCAATAGTGTGAGAAAGCCAACCTTAATGTTATATGATTTCTCTGTTGTGTGGTTTAAAGACCAGGACATTATTTATTGAACAGCCCTCGTATATACTTCGCATATGTACCCGTTATGTATTCAAACAAACCATACATGTACACACTCAAAACTAAAGATAGTATGAGCTATGAGCTCACTAGATGATACCCCCACCCAGCCTCCCAGCTCCCATATGATTTTAATGATGAAGGTTATTTTTTGCTCTGTAAGTGTTAGACCCGAAATAATTGGAAGATCAAGAAGTGTTGGTTGTGTTGGCAAATGGGGAATTTTTTCATTGCCCTTATGAAATAATTCTTTATTGAAAACAAACATAAAATTCATGAATAACGTTTTAAAAATTCGCTTTATACTTTGTTTTTATGGCTGTTTGGGACCATTACCAGCTTAGTTTGGACTTTAAGTAAGGCGTGGCATTCTCGGCGCTACATGTTTACCGCCTGTCAAATGGGGAATAGATTCTCATTGGTTAAGAAATTAATAACATCAGGAACTTTGAATTGTTGTTGAAAACGATGAGACGACTTAAGCTCCACCTCTTTGCCGGACGAAACAACGTAATTGGCTATTCGATAAACTAATTGGCAATTCAACAGCGAAGGAAAACTGTGTAAATTTCAGAAGCTAATCATGTAACGTCGAGAATTCCACGCCTTACTGAAAGTCCAAACTAAGCTGATAATGGTCTTATGAGGTTTTAATTTCTTTTTTTTTTAATTTATCATCAGATATTTATTAATTTATGACCCCCGGGGGTAGGGCGGGTCCACAATGGCCGATCAAAGTTTTACATTGAAATATATAGGGAAATTTTTGAAAATTAATCTTCTGAAGAATAGCAAAGACATGAATGATCGTATTTATATGGAAGCATCCTCAGGTAGTGTAGATTCAGATTTGTTCAAATCATGACCCTCATGGGTAGGGCGGGGGAACAATGGCCGATAAAAGTTTTACATAGAAATATATAGGAAAATTAATTTTCTTTAAAAGTTATACTCAAGAACCACTGTGCCAGGAAAGAAGAAACTTATAGGGAAGCATCCTAAGGTAGTGTATAGTCAATTTTGTTCAAATCATGTACCCTGGGGGTAGGGTAGGGCCACAATGGCTGGTCACAGTTTTACATAGAAATCATAAAAATCTTCGCAAAGTCATGATTGGTCATATTTATATGGAAGCAGCCTTAAGTAGTGTAGATTAAAGCTGTTCAAATTTCAGTGTATTCATATATAGAGAGGGTAGAATTTTTTTTCGATATTTGGCTATTTTAGCGACTTATTGATAAAAAACCAGGTCTGTTAGGCACGTTATGTACGAACGACTTATCTAAACCAAGGCAAGAACTCTTCTGTGATGGAGGTACGCGGGAATAACAATTTTGATATCATATTTATGATCGGTCATCTGTGAATAACCAAATGGAGGAGTTTGTACGAAAGCTTGTTAAGACGTCTGATTTAAGGTACTGAGTACAAGTCATCAATCTATTGCACTACAATCTCATTTTCTTTAAATCTTCACCGTATACAGGTATAGTGAAGAAGCCAAAAACAGTTCTATGTCACAAAATATTTTTATTTGAACAGTGTTCAAATTAAAGTACAATGAACTTTATTAACACATTGGGCATGTAAAATTGGTCTTTTGTCTGAATCATAAATAAACATGGAAAAATCGATATATAACAGAGAATCTGGCTACTTTCATTTTGATCACCGTGATCTGTGCATTTTTACCAGCATTGTAAAAGTTGTTGGGTATTAACAATAATCATGTTTATTGAGAGATTGATATAAGACCACATTATAACATTAATTAAGAAGGTCATAATTTGTGCAATTTATACTTGTGTGAACCACAGGTACTTGGGTCGTGGTTTATAAATATGTATAATGTACCTTATTGATATATGTAAAAAAAATTAAGGTATGCAGGCTCCGTAATGGCGTCTGCTCAACTCGCTTGTTTATATGGCTTGTTCTCTTTAAAAAACGCTGCACCTACCGATATTTCCGCACCGGATGCCTCGGAACATTGATTACTTATTGTAAATATCCTCACATCTTGCAAATAATTCCTAAAAGGTGATTTTTAAACAATTTTTCAAACTTTTCGTTAACGTGCCCGGAACTAAGTGCAAATGCTAAAACCTGAATCAAAACGACGAATTCCGGCCATTCAGACACTCCAAAATTCTAGAGGTATTCCGAGAAATTTAAATATAACTTGAAATTCCCAGAACTATTTATAATTTTAATAATAACTAGAGCAAAGCTCGTTGCAAAGCAACGAGTAGGTCTTCCGTCTTGTTTGACCGGAAGTAACTTTGATTTAAAAAAAGAGAGAAATGTTGTCTCTATTGATTTAAATCTTCCAAATCTTTGCTGAAAATTTAAAAAATAAGCCATTTTTGCAACTTCCGGTTTGACCGGAAGTGACGTCGACAGTCGGAAAATTAAGTTTTGTGCTCCAATGACAAATATTTCCTAAAAACATGTCAAAAACGACAGAAATATGCAGTTTCAGATTACTTCCTGTTTGGCCGGAAGTGACGTCACAGGACGTATTTTGATGGCATCAGTAGATTTTACTAGGAATTCTCAACAACTTTGCTTCTTTGATGTATACATAACAAATTCTCAATACTCTTTGAGATATCTGGAAAAAACTTTCGGCCCCTTTAAATCCCTTATTTTAGGGGTCAGCCCTTTTTTCGAGATATCATTTGAAACATCTTCAAATTCTGCACAAATTATGTTCTATATGTTGTTACAAAATATTTTTAGTTTAGAAGATAAAAAGCAAAATATGAGTAATTTTTTGCTCTTTTAGACGTCCTAATATTTTACCCCTATATAGCACCATTTTGAATAGAGAAATCGAAAAATAAAAACCGATGTGCACAACTTCAATCCTTCTATTATCTTAAATCAGTAAAATTTCTGCTCCAGCTGTAGCCGTCTCTGAGCCTTTGTCTGGAAACGAAAGCCTATAAATTTTTGTTTAAAGGGGAATAACTCAAAACTGGAAGTGACTTTTTGAAATGTTAGACAGCATTTTGATAGAGTTTAGTAACGTCTATTAACTCTGAAAATTTGAGAGAAATCCATTGAGAAATGAGTGAGATATGAGGCTTCAAAGTTAGCGTCTAGGAAGTAGAAGAAAAAAAAAAGAATAACTAGAGCCGAGCTCGTTGCAAAGGAACGAGTAGGTCTTCCGTCCTGCTTGACCGGAAGTGCATCTGTAACTTTCATTTTAAAAAAAAAAATGAGTAATGAAGTCCCAAAATGGTTTAATCCTCCAAATCTATGTTAATTATTGCAAAATTAAGCCATTTTTGACAACTTCCGGTTTGACCGGAAGTACCGTCGACGGACGGAAAATTAAGATTTAAGCTTCCAGTGACATATGTTATCCAAAAACCTGTCAAGAACAGCAAAAATATGCATTTTTGACTACTTCCGGTTTGGCCGGAAGTGACGTCGCCGGACACATTTTGACGACCTCACTAGATAAAGCTTGACATTTTGAACAACTTTGCTTCTTCGACGTATTACAAATTCCCAATACTTTTTGAGATATAAAGGAAAAACTTTCGGCCCCTTTTGGCCCTTAATTTAAGGGGCCAGCCCTTTATCTTTGATATCTTATGAAAGATCGTGACATTCTCTACAACTTTTGTTCTATATGTCTTAACAAAATGTTAACATGAAAAAAGATATTGCATAAAAGGTTTCAAAATTTTCTAAATCCTCGATAGGACTTTTTTCGAGCCATAGCGAGCGCCGACGTGCTGCACTTCCGGAGAAAAAGATTGGTGTATGTCACATCAGCACATGTTGCTCTATCATCGCTGAAAATTTCATGCTTCTGTGTTAAGTGCTTTTTGAGAAAACTGCCGGACAAAGTGACCCTCTGAAAATCACTAAATCGCAAAAATCTCAAAACCGGAAGTGACGTCATCAAATAAAAAAATTATATATCAGGTTTGCTTGATGTTCTATCAGTCCTGAAAGTTTCATGAAAATCGATCGAGCCGTTTCCGAGAAATCGCGTGCACAAAATCGGTAAGAAAAAAAAACAATAATAATAAAAATAGTGGAAAAGAAACCTAAGAATAACAAGAAGGTCTTCCGCTGAAGACGGAAGACCTTAATAATCTTTACCAACAGAATCAGTAGAAGGTCTTCCGTTGGAAACGGAAGACCTTAATAAATAAGTATTGAGCGAACCACATATGGGGTAAACAAAATATTGGGCGAGAAATATTTTGGGCGAACGTACTCTGCGCGAACGGACTCCTGCAAACAGGTAGATTGGGCGAACAAACCCGTTACCATCACCTTTAGGGTGAGCGCAGATACTTATTCAGTTTTAATTAAGATCAAGTTCATCAAACCGCACGTGAAATTTGGTGCTTCTAGTCACTGATGTCACATGACATCGAATTTTTTAGCTCACTTAAGGTTAAGTACTTCTATGTCCTATATTGATTATACATGCATAGAAGATGCTTCTAGTGTGTTTCATTGTACCAGTCAAAGTTTCAGATGCTGCAATTTCAGCAAAGGAATAACCAGGTTAATGTTTTTGGAGCAGGTTAACATTTTTGGTGCACTTTTTGGTGTAGGTCTCATTTCCAAGGAACTATAAGCCTTATGTTGACCAAACTCGCATGGATGATACATCGAGGGATGCATACTACCGGGCTTGCTTCAGATGCTGAATCTGACCTACATTTTCCGGTTGAGTACACAGGTTCAATTTTTGGTGCAGGTCTTATATCCAAGTAACTATGAGCACTATAATGACCAAACTTGCATGGATGATACATCTAAGGATGCATACTACCAGGCTTGCTTCGGATGCTGAATCTGACCTACGTTTTCAGGTTGAGTGAACAGGTTAAAGTTTGGTGCAGGTCTCATTTCCAAGTTACTATAAGCCCTATGTTGACCAAACTTGTAGTTGCATGGATGATACATCTAAGGAATGGAACATTTTCTGGTTGAGTGAACAGGTTAAAGTTTTTGGTGCATGATTCATTTCCAAGTAACTATGAGTTCTTTAATGAACAAACTTGCATTGACGATGCATCTTAAAATGCACACTAATGGACTTGCTTTGGATGCTGAATTTGACATACATTTTTCAGATAATGGACCAGGTAAAAGTTATGGATGCAGGTCTATTACCAAAAAGCTATAAGGCTTATATGATATTGTTTAATCCAAACTTGCACAAATGATGCATCAAGGGATGAAAACTCTCAAATTTGCTTCAGATGCTGGATTTTAATTACATTTTCATGAAGAAGAACTAGTTTGAATTTTTTTTCCAGGTCTATTTCAAAGTATCAGATCAAAATTGCATGAATATTTTCATTTTTGGAATGTACACTTTTTGTTGGTTAATTGTGTGACTTTGCCTTACTTAAAGACAACATTTGTTGAAGTGAGCTCTGTAATCTCTGATTACCTATGTTTAAAAGTTGCATTAACATAATAACAAACCAAAGCCTGAACAGTGCTGACATTAAATAAAAAGGTTTCACTATTTATCTGCAAAATATCCATTAAATGAAAGTGATATATTTGTTGAATTTTTGTTGCTATTCTCACGAGAACATAGCTTAACAAAACGATGCATTGTGGGTCCTGAAGTAACTTTTGAAAAAAAAATCGTTTGGATCAATGTCTAAGTCCGAATTTTCACTTTGCTTAGGCATTGTTGTTAGAGCTCGCATTGCAAGCGGCACTTTGCACCCCCTCGCTTCGCTCACTATAACATTTACCACTGTTTACTGGATAATATGGGCAAGGTTAAATGTAAGAGCTATAATAATATAATGGTCAAATTGAGCTCTATTGGAATGATTGATGTAAATCTGCTAGAAATCTGGTTTTTCTTTATAATTTTTTTTTTGATATTCATTTGTTTTATTTCAGTTTGTTGACAAAAGGAACCATTAAAAAAGCATACAAAAATAAAGTTGGTCGGGAAATTACAGCTGATGAAAAAAATACCCTGAATCTAGTTTTGAAGAATATTCTTACTGATATCAACCAAGTAAGTTCAGCTTCCTAATGATACTTTCTTGTTCATTCGAAAATAAAGGCAAAATATAAAAATGGGTGATGTAGAGAGAAAAAGCAGAATGGTACTTACATAATATTGGACATTAACATGCATGTATCTGTTACTGTGAACATTTTATTTCTTTACCTGTATTCAACACTTTAATATAACATTTTCAAATAGTGTTTTCATGCATATTAGCTCATTAATATGTTTTCACTTGTTCTTCTAATGTAAAGCTTTTTTTCCTGTAGCATGGTGGAAATAAGGAAAATGCTCAATCCCTTGCCTCGCCTTTAAAACGAGTAGAATCTCCAGGTAAACGTACACCTGTTAAAAAGAAAGGTGAGCATAACTGGTGAATCAAGAATTAATGTTTTATACACATACACACAGAAGTATTAGAATTTATCTGTAGCTTATGTATGGCTCAGGGACCCCTTCCTCAGTTAACCATACTTGCTAATTACACTCAGAATGACAAATTTCTTCTGAAAGCATTGTTAAATAATGTTCATTCATTTTGTTCAAAGTAGAACATGATAACAATGAAAATTTTAAATGAAATATACTGGTAATGTTTTTCCTACCTACCATGCCTACCTAGCTTATTTTTTTTTCAGGTTGGAATAGAAAACACACTTTTTTTTATCTTTGCCTTATCAGGGCCAGTGAGAACAATGTTGACAAAAAGAAAAAAAAGTATACATATACATATGAAATTCTTGGAAGACAATTTTCATGGGATGAAATATATTATAATACCTCATATAAATAATCACTAGTTAAATAAAATCTGATTGGGTGTGACAGTCAAGTTACCTTCGTGTTTGCCCTTCAACAAAACTTCATGTTTCACAAATGTTACATCAAAGTGCGGTGACTAACATGATTACTACTGAGTTAGATTGTTTTTATCGTTGATTAATAATGTAGATATAAATTGTAAAATAAAATTATTTAGAAAACTGTTTCCATGCATGGAGAATGAATGGTACTATTGGGTAAATCAGAATTACCCGGTACTTGTCATGAATGTGTTTGGTGTATCTTTTGTTAACAGAGAAATCTGCAGTGCCTCTTCAGTGTAGCAGAGATAAGAAAACCTCCCGGACCTCTGTGTCCCCCAAACTGAGGGTGGATGAAGTGGTAGATGCCGTAATGAAGTCCAGCGATGATGAAGACAAGAATGAAGATGAACCAGCGCACATCTCACCCCAGAAAAAAAAATCTCCACTGAAGAAAAGGTCTCCTGTGAAGAAAGCAGAACAAAATGTTAAAAAGAAAAATATTGATAGAATAGAAGACGTAGTCATCGCAGTTCTGGACTCCGAGAATGAAGATGATGATGACAAGAATGGGGATGTGTCAGATGAAGATGCCGAGGATTCTGATGAAGATAATAACGAGGTTGAGAGAAAGCTTTCATCGGATGAGTCAGACAGTGAAGATGAATATGAACCTTTTAAAGATGAATCCAAATTTATTTCTCCTAAAAAAGTTGTGAAGAAAAATGGGAAGAAAAATCAGTCGGTGAAGAAAGGAGTAAATCAGAAAAAAAGGAAGAGGTACAGCCTGAGTTCTGATAGTGATGTGGAGGAGGAGGTGATCATTTCTGAGAAATCAAGCGGAGACTCTTCTAGTGAGGAAGAACCTGTGAGGACTACGAGGTCTGTGAAAAGGAAGAAGGTCATCTCTAGTGATTCTGAACAGTCAGAGGAGGAATGTAAACCCAAACGCCAGAGGACACTGTATAATGAGAAGATTAAAATCTCTGACGATGATTCTGATAGCAAAACGGAGAATAAACCAAGCAGAACTAAAAATACATCGGGGGGAAAGAAAAAAAGCACAGTGTCAAAGAAAGTGAAATCTGTAGAAAAAAATGTTTTCAGTATCACTGAAGTGTCAAGTTCTGAAGACGAAGGCCTGTCACTAGCACAGCTCAGAAAGCTATCCGCATCTAGTCAGGATAGTTGTAAAGGGGAGAAAACTCTGTCGGAATCAGATGTGAAGAAAAATGTGAAGAAGAGTGACAAGAAAGATAAGCAGGACAAACCTAAGTCCAAGGCCCCTCCCAGTAAACACTCAAAGAAAGCAGGGAGTGAAACAAATAGAACAGGTAGGAAAATGACAAATAAACGTAGTGAAAAGAAACAAAAGAAGAAGAAAAAAGTGATAGAGTCTGAGGATGAGTCGGAAGGCTTGGAGATAATTTCTACAGACTCGGATTCTGAAGAGGATGTGCCCCTATCTGTACACAGGAAGACATCTTCATCAAGTGTGAAAGAGGCTGAAATAGACTCGGACAAAGAAAACTCAGATTCTGAGGAAGATGTCCCACTATCTAAACATAGAAAAACATCATCATCAAGTGTTGAAGAGGCTGAAATAGACTCAGACAAAGAAAACTCAGATTCTGAAGAAGATGTCCCACAATCTATACACAGAAAAACATCATCATCAAGTGTTAAAGAGGCTGAAATAGACTCAGACAAAGAAAACTCAGATTCTGAAGAAGATGTCCTACAATCTATACACAGAAAAACATCATCATCAAGTGTTAAAGAGGCTGAAATAGAGTCAGACAAAGAAGAAATAGATCAGGTAAAGGGATTTGATATACATGTATATCCTAAAATGAATGAAAACGTGTACATTTCTTAGATAGTATACCAAGTATAGCAATATATTTGAAAAGCTAGCTTTTCACTGAACACATTTAAGATCATTAAGGTAAGTCACTCGTTAGCATTTTAGAAAAATTCGCGCAGAACCTCTTTCTTAAAAATTATTTATTAAAATTCAATTTTTATAAAATATTTATATTCAGCAATGTATATTTTTTAACATTCATCGAAAAAACTGCTTAAAAATCTACAAAGAAGCAAGATTTATGAGGGACTATTTCTTGTGGTGGAAGGGTATTCAGCAGAAATTTCTGTAAATCTGATCATTTATTAAATTTAATGTCTTGAAACTTTAGCCTAAGATACTTTTACTCGGAGAATATTTTCCCTTATGATTTTGCAGGAATATTTAATATAGGTCTTAATTTATATTTTTAGAACAAGTTTTACACCTTCACTCAACAAACTTTGCCAAGAAATGAAGATATATTAAAGAAGTCAAGATAAAATTTACACCATTTTTTGCCTGAATATCACATATTTTGACCAATATTTCAAAATTAACATCACTGACCCCAACTTTTTCTTTCACTATTTTAAACTACTCAATACTTGTGACTGATCAGCACTTAATTCCTATAAAGCTTGATATAAGAAAATATTTTATTGCCTATTTAGTTTTTTAATACCCCAAATGTGTTATTTTTTAGTGCAAAAAGGTCACACAATAATAAACGCGCATTAATTTGCAAGATTTGTTCAATGATAAATATTATTAAAACTATTTTATGTAAAATAAGATTAAATTTATTAACGTAGTTACATCTGATGAAATAAAATTAGAGATAAAGTAATAAATCATGAGTTAAAATTTAAGTGCAAAAAGGTCAACTTAATTGTACCATAGATTAGTAAGATGCACACTGACCCCCTATTTTCTCTGCGATTTTGAGTCATACTATATGAGTACTTATCCAAAATATACTTCCCAAAAAATCCTTGATTTAACAAATTTGACAAGTGACTTACCTTAAGGAGTGGAAAGAATATAGGCTTTTTGTTCTCATGTGTATATATGTTTATTACATATGTATACATTACATACATATACATTGTATATACAGAAAATTAGCTTCTGGAACTACATATGAATATTGTTCGTTTGTTATTTTTTCAAGAGGGTTGTCTCCAAACTACGAAATAGCAGGGGATATATATTAAAAAATAGATGGATTCAGGGTTGAAGTTTCTCCCCTAACCGGGTTAAGGGTGATACCACAAAATCCAGGGGTTTATGACATTATAGCTGATGAAATTCCCACCCCTGGGTCCTGGGGACAGTCATGCTGTTACTTTGTTTTTGAAGAGCGATAATTAACTCAGAAGTTTTGGATTCCAAGAAATGTTGATGCTGATAGTGTTCAGGTTTGCAACTCTAAACATGTAGGTATTGAAGTTATATGATATGTATAATATTTGTATATTTTGAATTTTTCTTTTTTTCCTAGGATTCAGGCAGTAGTTCAGATTCTGAGAGTGAGGCTTCAACAAAGATTTCATCTCCTGGTCAAAAGAAAAAGAAACCATCAACAATAACTACGAAGGTAAATTTTAGTTGGTTGAATAATTATTAGTAATTTCAAATAATATGGAAATTTGCTGTTGATAGTACATTTATTGCAGTGCATGGTTCAAAGTTCACCCAATCTAATTAAAATACAGATCTCTATACTGTGCTTTACGCTATAAGTATAGAGATCTGTATTATAATCAGATTGAAGTTCACCTAGATTGAGATGAGCTGTTGAATCCTTACATGAGCAAGGTTTTAATGTTCTAGTTAAGTTTTAGGAGGGAGACAGGAAAGATGAAACTCATGTGGAATCATCCTCAGGTAGTGTAGATTCAAGTTTGTTCAAATCATGACCCCCCGGGGCAAGGGCGGGGCCAAAATGGCCGACCCAAGTTTTACATATGAATATATCGGAAAAATCTTTAAAAAATATTCTTCTCCAGAACCACTGGGCCAGGAAAGATGAAACTCATGTGGAATCATCCTCAGGTAGTGTAAATTCAAGTTTGTTCAAATCATGACCCCCGGGGCAAGGGTGGGGCCAAAATGGCCGACCCAAGTTTTACATAGGAATATATAGGAAAAATCTTTTAAAAATCTTCTTCTCAAGAACCACTAGGCCAGGAAAGATGAAACTCATGTGGAATCATCCTCAGGTAGTGTAGATTCAAGTTTGTCCAAATCATGACCTCCGTTGCTAGGGCGGGGCCAAAATGGCCGACCCAAGTTTTACATAGGAATATATAGGAAAAATCTTTAAAAAATCTTCTTCTCAAGAACCACTGGGCCAGGAAAGATGAAACTCATGTGGAATCATCCTCAGGTAGTATAGATCAAATCATGACCCCTGGGGCAACGGCAGGGCCAAAATGGCCAATCTAAGTTTTACATAGGAATATATAGGAAAAATCTTTAAAAATCTTCTTCTCAAGAACCACTAGGCCAGGAAAGATGAAACTCATGTGGAATCATCCTCAGGTAGTGTAGATTCAAGTTTGTTAAAATCATGACCCCTGGGCAAGGGCGGGGCCAAAATGGCCGACCCAAGTTTTACATATGAATATATAGGAAAAATCTTTAAAAAATATTCTTCTCCAGAACCACTTGGCCAGGAAAGATGAAACTCATATGGAATCATCCTCAGGTAGTGTAGATTCAAGTTTGTTCAAATCATGACCCCCGGGGCAAGGGTGGGGCCTAAATGGCCGACCCAAGTTTAACATAGGGATATATAGGGAGACCTTTTAAAATCTTCTTTTCAAGTACTTCAAAGCTATGATTAGTGATACAGTAAAATTTGTCTAATCCGGACTCTGAGTACTCCGGACTTTTGTCCATTCCGTCTATAAATTTTAGTCCCATGCACTTCTTTAACAAATTCATTTAAAAAAATTCTGTGTAGTCCGGATACTGTCTATTCTGTATTCCGAACGGCCATACTGGTCCCAACTGCTCATAATTAACGGTAATTAAGCCCTCTAATCCGGCCACACCTGAGTTACTTCAGAGCAATTAACACCTCTCGTGGTGGATGTGATAATCTGTGTTTACATTAGCATAGTGCCATGAGACGAACTCGGTGAAATGCGGCGATGACACAGTCCACTTGAAAAATATATCATCTGATTAAATTACAATTTTAAAAAATTAACTTTGTTTTAACTCCTTTTACCATATTATAACATAAACACAAAATATATTTACGTGATTTACAAATCAAAATATACATCGGGATCGAAAATCGAACGAATTTCAAAATGGCGCCATAACATGATAACACTGTTGGGGAAGACGTAATTTTTGAATAAAAATTTAAAATTCAATCTAATAATTAGCACATCGTAAATAACTATGTATTACTGTTAATACCCCGGCACATTGAATGAGGTCTTTGACAAGGGAAACCCAGTCCGCTTGATACATAGTAGGCCTGTATTATGCGTGCCTGTATATTTTGATTGAGGTAACATTTCACCCGACTTTCAAACTTCGTGAACAAAAAAGAAAATACAGTAAGTCATGTGATACTATTTTATAATTTCTAGACTCCAAAATATTGATTGACATCATCATTTAATTTTATTTATAGTTTGTGTATGATGTACTTGTAAATAAACAACGAAAATTTTCGAAATTGATATTTTCCTGCATTTTTCCTGCACTCCGGATTCTGTCTAATCCGGCCAAATTGTATGGAACCGGTGGTAGCCGGATTAGACAAATTATACTGTATTTATATGGAATCATCCTCAGGTAGTGTTGATTCTAGTTTGTTCAAATGATGAAAGCCTGGAGGGGGGGGGGGTTAAATTCAAGCCCGATGTGCTCAGGTGAGCACTGTGGCCCCTGGGCCTCTTGTTTTTTTTTTTTCATCTAAATTTATAGCTTTGTTTTGAAGAAAATATTCAAGGCTAGTTTTCAACAATATTCATGAAAATTATCTGAATATGGACATGGAAAAAAAAGATTCTTGTAGGTTTGAATTGACTTGTAGAATATTCACAATCTGGAATCTTACTTAAAACAAGTGTTATGATCATTATAAGATATATACAAAAAAAAAAACTATGATAATTTCAGGTTTAGCATGACTATATATCGTTTTACAGATTTCCCCGAGGGAGGGTAATGAAGAGGGTGCTCGGATGAAGGAGTTACGTAAAATCTGTCGGGCGGTGGGGATCCTGGTCACGAATTCCCGACACCTCTCGGGATGTACCACGGAAAACCAGAAAATAAATAAACTGAAGCAACTGCTGAGGGAGGCAGGCATGGAAGGTAGGAGTTAGGTACCCTGATGTTTTCTTAATTGTACAAGTTTATTGAAATCGAACAAAATCTGTAGGGGGATAAATTTCAGGGGAAAAGTTTGTTGTTTTTTTTTTACAGAAAAACTTTAAAAAATTTTGGTGTACACTAGATTTAAAACTTTGATGTACAGTACTTTATACTGTGTAAATCGTGTTCATCCTATCTGTAGGTAGGCCAAGTATGAAAAAAGTGGAGGAGGTGAGGCTAATGAAGGAAGCGGCTGAGCTAGATACACACAACATACTGAAAGTAGAGGGTAAGAAAATTGTTTAAAGTCGTTAGGAGTGAAACGGTTCACCGCGGTATTTTTTCTCGGTTCGATACACGGTACAAAATCTCTACTTTCGGTTCGGTTCGTTTTTCGGTCGGGATCGTCATTCAGTCGGGTTTGGCATAAGGTATAAACATGCTTTTCTGTATAATTAGTTCAAAAACGTAGTTTTTGTGGACTTGAAGTTTGTAAAATAATTTTTAACAGTGATATCAATTAAACTGATACTTTCTATCCATTTTGCACATAAATTATTTTACTAGATTAAGTAAAAGGTAGCGTAAAACAGCAATGAATCTGTTTCCTTCTATCAAAATGTATCGTATCGAAAATAACCGAACCGATACTAAATTTTTCGATACGTATCGAACCGTGAAGGAGGCGTATCGTTTCACCCCTAAAAGTCGTCTGTGTCAGAAACAGGAGTGACATACGTTGTATAATTTTCTTCATCTGAGAAAGAGTTGCTTCAATTTGACTTCCTGCACTTGCACTATATTGCCAGAAATTGAGATATTATCTTATTTTCACTATTGTTTCTTATATTTTACAGGGAGAGGGAAAAGGAAAGTAAACAGCTTATTTTCAAGGTCAGATAATTCTCCCAAGGTCAAGGCCACACCACCAAGAGAAAAGTTCAGTAGATTGAGGGACATTATAGACAGTGACTCTTCTGACTGAGGAGGTAATTTTGGTTAAGTTATACAGGGTGTCAACATAGCACTCGACTGCTTGCCAAATGAAAATATTTACACTAAACATGTTTTTTGCATTTAAAGTGAATGGAAATCTATTGCATTCAAAACACCATAACACAGAGAGGAGATCAAAAGGTTAAAGATAACGTTTTATTTTGAAGTCACAAACGTTGAACGTCATGGAAATGCAATGACATAAGTGAAAATCAAATATCACACTCACTTTGAACATGAGCTGTTGCTTTGGATCTTCCATTAACTGGAACTTTCCAGAATGATAATACAGGAATTTTCAATATACATGTAAATC
Organism: Saccostrea glomerata; assembly: GCA_003671525.1. Taxonomy (NCBI): domain Eukaryota; kingdom Metazoa; phylum Mollusca; class Bivalvia; order Ostreida; family Ostreidae; genus Saccostrea; species Saccostrea glomerata. The sequence goes on along the minus strand of PRKT01000307.1, from coordinate 288,439 downwards.
CATTTACAATGAAAGGCAATAAGATATAGTCTCATAACTGCAACGGTAAGTGCAAACAACTTTTTACTCAATTTTACTCAATTTGTGTGCATACACCGTTACAGTTATGAGACTTTATCCCGCGTCAGACAAATTTCTCGTTTACTGATTGGATAAAAGCTAATCACATGATGCCCTGAAATTTTCCGTATTACGTCTCCGTCGAGGCGTAATATGAAAATTGGGCACTGGATTCTGTTCGAAGCGTTGTTATTGTAAATAAAAATGGCGGCTAAGAAACGGTTTACGTAGGTAATTTAATAAAATTTCTTGTTACCGTAACGATATTTTATGTTGATTGTTATTGGATTAAAACTTAATATTTTCATAATATGCACAAATATTTATTTATATTGAAAAAGGTCTTCAGCAGGATAAATTTGTAACACAGTCAGTTAGTGACCTAACACGGATTCATTCAGGGTGTGAAATGGAAATCCGTATTGGGACTCGGCTTGGCCTCGCCCAATACGGATTTCCATTTCACACCCTGTATGAATCTGTATTAGGTCACTAACTGACTGTGTAACTAATAATATCTTTCAAAAAATAATGATTCACAACTTAAGTAAATATGGTGTTGGCTTATGAATTTTATTACTAAATAACTCACAAGGCATATTGTTGAGGCATATTTTTTGAAAAAAAATTCCCTTATCAAAAGTTTGCTCTCAAATTCACAAACCTTGTATGAGAAAGAGAAGTTTAAATTCCTTGAGATACATAAGCGAGGAGGAAGAAATCATGGTACTGTTGGTCATTGGTTCCTGCTTCTCATTTTAGTTTAATACATATGCATTATTCTTAATTTAATCGAAAATAACATGTATGTGTCAGAACAAGCACATTATTTATTTGGTTTATTAGGTCAACTCAGGTGACCTATTGCTATCTGTTTTTGTCCGTCGTCGTGCGCATGCGTTGTGCGTTAACATTTGAACATTTTCAGCTTCTTCTCTGCAACCACTGAACCAATTTCAACCAAATTTGGCCTAAAGCATCTATGGGTGAAGGGGAACAAAAATTGTGAATTTCGTGATCCCTGCCCCCCTGGGGCCTTAGGGGTGGGGCTAAAACCACTAAATTTAATGCAATCTTTAAAAATCTTCTTCTTTACTCCTGGACATCAAGCAGTCAAACTGTTTGCATGATTGTAATCAGCAATGAGTCCTCTACCAAAATTGTGAAATTCATGGCCCTGGGGTTAGGGGTTCTAGTGCTAGGGCGGGGCTAAATAAGTAGGTAGTGAAAATGCATTATTTCTTTGAAAATCTTCTTCTCTGCTCCTGGGTATTAAATAAACCAACTAAGCACATAGTTATGATGAGCAAGAGTGCCACTACCAAAATTGTGAATTTTATGGCCCCAGGGTCAGGGGTTCTGGCGTTAGGGCAGGGCTCTATTGATTATATAGTGAAAATACATGAATTCTCTTAAAATCTTCTTCTCTGCTCCTGGGTATTAAATAAACTAACT
>PRKT01000307.1:247808-285812 GCA_003671525.1 Saccostrea glomerata | reverse complement strand
ATGAGCAAGAGTGCCTCTACCAAAATTGTGAATTTTATGGCCCCAGGGTCAGGGGTTCTACTGTTAGGGCAGGGCTCTATAGATTATATAGTGAAAAAACATGAATTCTTTGAAAATCTTCTTCTCTGCTCCAGGGTATTAAATAAACTAACTAAGTGCATAGTTATGATGAGCAAGAGTGCCTCTACCAAAATTGTGAATTTTATGGCCCCAGGGTCAGGAGTTCTGGTGTTAGGGCAGGGCTCTATTGATTATATAGTGAAAACACTTGAATTCTTTGAAAATCATCTTTTCTGCTCCTGTGTATTAGATAAACTAACTAAGTGCATAGTTATGATGAGCAAGAGTGCCTCTACCAAAATTGTGAATTTTATGGCCCCAGGGTCAGGAGTTCTGGTGTTAGGATGGGACGTATTGATTATATAGTGAAAATACATGAATTCTTTGAAAATCTTCTTCTCTGCTCCTAGGAATTAAATAAACTAACTAAGTACATAGTTATAATGAGCAAGAATGCCTCTTCCAAAATTGTGATTTTTATATCCCCAGGATCAGGGGTTCTAGTGTTTTAGGGCGGGGCTCTATAGATTATATAGTGAAAATACATTAAATCTTTGAAAATTTTCTTCTCTGCTCCAGGGTATAAAGCAGATGAACTACCTATAGAGTTATGCTGGACAAGGGCCCATATCTTCCAGAATTGTGAATTTCAAAGCCCCAGGGTCAGGGGTACCATAGAAGGGGGGGGGCTGTACTTATATACTGAAAATGAATGAATGGTTTGAAATCTGCTCCTTGGTATTAATCAGATATCAAGGCCTAAGGGTCAGGGTTTCATGTGTGGTAGGGGCACTACTGATTATTGCTGAATATTACTGATTAGTTGAAATGCATTTTTTGTTCCCTTACTCTGCATATGGGTATTAAGTAAACAAACTAAGCAACTGCTAAGTGTATTGTTATGATGATCAATGATGCCTCTTTCAAAATTGTGAATGCCATAGCATCTGGCTTAAAACATGAATCAAATTCAATCACTAGAAAGTTGTTGCATAATGCTCAGGTGACCTATAAGGCCCATGGGCCTCTTGTTCTCTGATGTAGTCACCTGCAAGAGTTGTTCCCCTTTGACCAGAGTCCACATTTGGTACAAGTCAACAGATCCAAAAGTGTTAAACATTGTTTAAATTTTATATATAAAGGACAGAATTAGTTCTTTATGAGTGTTTGCATTAGCAATCAGCATGCACAAGTCATTTAGTTATATAGATCTTTAATAAGATATTAGACAACTTTAAATACCTTTATTATTGTGTCCTAACAACTTTGTTAATTTATCAGACCTGTGTGAAATTTGGTCATTGTGAAAAATTGTGATAATGTAAACACATTTTATTCCAACAGATCAATCAATGCTTATTTTAAACTCTTTGATCTATAATATACTAGCTGTGATATTGATCACACTTGGTAAGGTGGAGAAACCTAGCTACAGCATGGCTGAGATTGAAAGATTTCAACTGGTCATTCTGGGAAAAAATTCTGTACATTTTTTTTTGTAGTAGGAAAAACACTCCTAAATGCTTAATAAGAAAAAGAACAGCATAATCTCCTGTAACTTGTATTAAGTGAGACATTGGGTAATAATATCTTTTAATAGAAAAACATACATTACTTAATAACAAACATTTTAATAATAATGTTTCAAATAAATAACTCTCAAATAACATAAAATAAACATGACATTAAAACTACTTAAAGACTAATATTACTGTCAGTTTTAAAATTTGATGTTAGATAAAAATGCATTTAAACACACCCAAAAATAGTTAAAAAAATAAAACAAAGAATTTTAAAAAATAATACATATTAAAATTCAAAAAATGAATGTCATCATTAAAGTAAGTAAGTTACATTAAAAAAAAATCATGTGATGCTCTAATTTCTGACCTACATTTCACAATCAAAGGTGATGGCTTAGTGAGAGTTTTGTCATGTTTTTATACAGATGTACATGTATCTATAGTTGACCTAGTTGTGACCCTTTAACTGCTATTTGTTTGGGTTTTAGTTACCTGATTAACCAGGTAACCGGGAGGCTTCGGTGTCGTCTAATGAATTCACACCAATTATCTCCGATAGCCTGTGTATTCCTCATTCAGGGGATATGTCTTTGATCTTCCTACAAGACTTTACAGATAAGTGTATTGCCCAATATCTCACAATTATACTGCCGTGATGAAATTGAAGTGGGACGGCACAATAGTGATTCATTTTGCTCTTCATTTAAATTCATACATATACATTCCAAAGGATTTTTATCCGTGCCTATTTTGAAATTTTAGGCAGCTTTCATATAAACTGTTTTAAAAAGTTGTCATTTCTAATTTGATAAGATTTTTATAGCAATATGAAATTATTCATAAGAGTGATGTTCATGAACTTCATAAGAATCTCCGTCACAAAAATTTACAATCTTAGAGCATATAAATTGTTGTTTGTCAATAAAACTGCCAATTTTAAGCAGTCAGAAAAGAAACCAACATGGATTGAATGAAAAGTCAGTTAAAAGATCAAAGAATATACAAGACTACACTGCTATCATGCTTATATAAAGTTAGTTGGATCTTTTTTTAGATAAAATGTTTTTTTACTTTACAACATAAATGGGTGATGTGGTTCAGGTGAATTTTCATGTAGCTACATCATTGTGATTGAAGAGATACAAAAGAATTTTTCTTACATGGCTGCAGAATATTCATGAAGGGTATTGTTGATTGTCCTTGTAGCAGATAAAGTAAGAACCTGCATCAAGATGTACATTATGTAACAGTGTAAAGAATAAATGTCCTCTGATTATAGGTTAAGCCATGCTAGGAAACGGAGACCCATTGTGTGGGGGTACCCTGCAGAGCCAAGGAGAATTTGACTTTGAGGTGACATTGGGTGCAGCTACAATAGAGCAGAGGCAATTACATATTCCTGCCTCCAATTACATTATAGATCTGATCACTCAAGGATGAATATGCTTATCAAGATCATTAATTCTGCACCAAAGTTTGAAACAGGACTTGATTCATCTGTCAAAGTTTTTGAACATAAACAATTTTAAATGGCTATTAGAATTGACAGTGTTTACATTCACTCTTTTGAAGTACAAATTGTGAAAGATTTGGATTGTACTTTTTAGAATGAGTAAAGCTTTAGAAAATTTCATATATGTCTATACTTGATTTTATTTTAAGCTCTCTAATGATAGTCTTATCAGTTATATATGGTACATGTAAATAACATGTATTCAGCTTTTACATGTATAATAACAATGTGCTTCATAAAATACAGAGTACAGTAAATATATTTGTATTTTAAGGGTATTAGTCCTAACAACTGAAGTTTTGTTATCATGGTTATACAAAATATTTTTATATAAAAAATTAATATGATAATATGATATTAGTTCTTTCTGTTTATAAAGTTCTCTCCATTGCTAGTATATTTCTGGTTACATTATCTGTCATTAGAACACAAAGTATTAGACTTTAAGGCCTTTTTTGAGAGTTTATGAAGGTTTAGAATCAATGATGTAACCGTCAGTCTCCTGATAAGTACCATAAACTGGTTCCCAGGCTGTGACAAGATAACCAGTATCAGGAGAAATCAGCACCCTACTTCCTGTTCCTATCTGTAATGTCTGCCAGAAATAACATTTATGATCCAGACAGCACTGAATGGCTACCTTACAGAATTCTTCATAATCAGTATAAGTACTTAATCCTCAGTCTATAATTGACCAGTTATTGATCAGTTATTGGTCACCTTTCTTCTACCTGTATGATTGTCTAGTATAAGAATCATGCAGCCTTTGATTTCTTTCTGAGAAAGTAGTAATTAGTAATGGTTTCAGACATAACATCTGTTTCTCTTAACAGTGATTGTGAATGAGTAAGACTGTGAAATAAAAACAAATATTAACACACATTTAAATAAAAATGCAATAAAATTATCATAAATAAGGCAAATGATGGCCCTGTCACAGACCATTGATCCATAACTAGATGCAGTTTTATGAGACCACTTTTCTGCCATGCAGGTGTTGCTTGAGAATCTATAGAACCATATAAGTCCTGTGAATGCACATTTTGATACTTGGAGCAGTGAAGCACTTTAATCTAATGATAACAACTTCTGACACAGCTCTTCTGAGCGTAAAAAAATTACTGCAGTAATTCTCAACTCAAAATGTCTGCATAAATTGGAATTTTTGACCTCCTTTTCAAGAGTGAATATTTCCTTTTTTATGCCCCCATCATCAAAGGTTAGAGGCTTATGTTTGTTGATATCTATGTCAAGAATTCTGTCCATCTGTTTAGCTGTAAAGTGTTAATCTGTCTGTCTCTTTGTCCGCAAAATCTTATTTTTACCCACAAGTTTTGGATAGTTGCTGTGAGGACTTTTATATTTCATTTATGCATTCATTGTCCTTTCTTTTGTCCTCCAGTTAGTGACCTTGGAGTATGACCTCTTTGAAAAACTTGAACCCTAGCCATATTTTCTGAAAGGTTGGTACTAGGGCTATTATATATTTCACAATGTATATTCGTGATGGAAATACCTTTCTTTGAGCAATAAGATTTTTTAACTTTTGGCCTAGATATTTGATCTACATTTGAAAAACTTTTACCTTGACCTATAGCTGTAAAGTGTGGGCATCAGTATTTTATACACATCTGCCCACTGAATAATGTTAGGCAATGACACAGGCTTAGATCCTATTTGTTCTGTTTGAAATGTACAATGTATATCTTAACTTCTTAAAGGAAATTATCATTTGTAATATAAATCTTAATACCAGACACATTAAGCATCATAGGTTAAAGCATCTAATTATATTTTTACTTCTTTTTTTTACCACTGATTATAAGCATAAAAATGCAGATTAAATTCTGAGAGTTAAATGTCAATACAGAAATGTTAAGGTCTCACACAAGGAAATAATTTCACTATATATTACTACAAAACTTGAATTAAATTATTTAATTTATTAGACTCTCAGCAGAAAATTCATGAAAGAGAAAATAAAGATTAATGCGTAAACAAAAATTTGAGATCAGAAAAAATATGCCTTATGCGGCTTTTAAGAAAGAAAATTGACAGTTAACATACCTACCCCTAAATGCACGTGGGATTCACATGTTGACAAACATCCTACTCACCATCCAGGAAGTTGCATCATGCGCACTTGTAAAAAGAGTTCCTTTTAATTCAGTGGGATAATTCTGCTAAAGAAATGATATTCCTAGTACATGAGTCCAATTTTAATACTGTAGGCCTAAAACAAATTGCCAAAAATGAAAAAAGAAAAAAAAAATTTCTCTATATATATGGAACTTCAATTGACTAAGTTCATTTTGATTGGCTATTTCCTTGCGTAAGACCTTAAAGATGAGGCGAGAGTTTTAATTTAGTATGCTGAATGGCATTTTATGCAATGGAAAAGAAATGCCATTTAGCATAATTATGTACATGCACATGTATAAAATTGTAATTAATAAGTTGTGAAGTATTTAGATCTCTTAAGCACTGACTTTGAATGTGTACTTTTGAATTTCAAGTCCAAGCAAGGAATTGCAAAGTTCCTGATAACGTGTAATACAAGTGTCATCTACCAGTTCAGTCGAACCTGTACTCTCATTTATACTATTAATTAAAAATTTAAAAAGTCTTGCTGTTGAAATCCAGTGTAACCAGTGGATGTCAGGACTCAGTAACTATGAGAAGAATGTTATAAATCTTTAGGTTTCATACTTGAAAGACAAGTGTTAATTGTACTCTGTCAGTTTGCTAGCTGGAAAGTTTTCCTTCCTCTTTTGCTCTCCAGCTGTAACCCAGCTGCTTATGTGCTATCTGTTGAGGTTTACTTCTTGTTTATGTGCTAGCAAGGGAGGACAATTTTATGTTTAGCCAGTGAGGTAGTTTTTCTATTAATGAGCTAACCAGAAATTTAGTCTCCCTAATGATCTAGCTAATCGTCATGTGCTAACCAAGAAGGAATACTTCCTGTTGATGTGTTGATGTTTTGTCTAGGGAGGTAGACTATCTGTTGATGTGTTGTTTAGGGAAGTAGACATTTCTGTTGATGTGTTGTCTAGGGAGGTAGACTTCCTGTTGATGTGTTGTCTAAGGAAGTAGACATTCCTGTTGATTTGTTGTCTTGGGGGCTAGACTTCCTGTTGATGTGTTGTCTAGGGAGGTAGACTTCCTGTTACGATTTTGTCTGGGAGTGTAGACTTCCAGATGATGTTTTGTCTAGAGAGGTAGACTTCCTGTTGATGTGCTATCTAAGGAAGTAGATATTCCTGTTGATTTGTTGTCTAAGGGGCTAGACTACCTGTTGATGTGTTGTCTAAGGAAGTAGATATTCCTGTTGATTTGTTGTCTAGGGGGCTAGACTTTCTGTTGATTTGTTGTCTAGGGAGGTAGACTTCCTGTTGATGTGTTGTGTAGGGAGGTAGACTTCCTGTTGATGTGTTGTCTAGGGAGGTAGACTTCCTGTTAATGTGTTGTCTAGGGAGGTCGACTTCCTGTTGATGTGTTGTCTAGGGAGGTCGACTTCCTGTTAATGTGTTGTCTAGGGAGTTAGACTTCCTGTTGATGTGTTGTCTAGGGAGGTAGACTTCCTGTTGATGTGTTGTCTAGGGAGGTCGACTTCCTGATGATGTTTTGTCTAGGGAGATAGACTTCCTGTTGATATGTTGTCTAGGGAGGTAGACGTCCTATTTATGTGTTGTCTAGGGAAGAAGACATTCCTATTGATGTATTGTCAAGAGGGCTAGACTTCCTGTTGATTTGTTGTCTAGGGAAGAAGACATTCCTGTTGATGTGTTCTCTAGGGGACTAGACTTTCTGTTGATTTGTTGTCTATTGAGGTAGACGTCCTGTTGATGTGTTGTCCAGGGAAGTAGACATTTCTGTTGATTTGTTGTCTAGGGAGATAGACTTCCTGTTGATGTGTTGTCTAAGGAGATACACATTCCTGATGTGTTGTTTAGGGAGGTAGACATTCCTGTTGATGTGCTGCATGCTAGCGAGGTAGACTTCTGTTGTTGTGCTGGTTAAGGAGTTAGACATTTGTTGTGCTGATTAAGGAGGTAGACATTTGTTGTTGTGCTGGTAAAGGAGGTAGACCAATGTTGTGCTGGTTAAGGAGTTAGACATTTGTTGTGCTGATTAAGGAGTTAGACATTTGTTGTTGTGCTGGTTAAGGAGGTAGATCTTTATTGTTTTGCATGTTCAGGAGGTTGACCCCTGTTGTTTTGCTCGTGAAGCAGGTTGACCTTTGTTGAAAAGTGTGTACCCTGTTGTTGACTACGTTGCGTAGAGAGGGGGTCTTAGGAACTTACACTTACAAAATATTATCCTCATCCTGCTGTAACGTTTTGTGAGAGCATCCAGTGACAAATGCTCTGGACCCTTTTATGTAATACATTTGAATGTATTTGAATCAACAGAACCAATCTGCATATCTATTTTTTGTTCGGTTAATTTTCATGTGATCTTTAAAATCTTATATAATATTTTTTCTTAAATGTTGCAGTTCTGAAAAAAGAAAGTTTGTTACACTTGAACAGAGGAGAAAATAACGAGGTAATGTAATGTCTCTTCAAGAAATGTGTACAAAGTAAGAAGCTTTTATTATCAAGTTTTATCCTGATCTAATGCATTTTAAATTATAATCATTAGATCTATCTTGTTGACTTTTATTACTGGTTATTACTTTGAAAAACCGCGGCAATTTTAGAGATTTTTTAAAGTGATGTACTTTATGAAGTTTTGTGTTTTTGAGGATATTCATATCCCATGTATTCATTTATTTCATGCAAGGTTACCTACAAAACTAGAGGTATCATACTAAGTATATGAGCACCGAGCTCCACCCTACTTCCACATGAGTATAATTTGAAAGTCCGTATTTTGCAATGGGATTGCTCAAATGTTTTTCCGATCAAAACCAAAATACGAAGTCACAATGGCACTATGTAATAGTCCCAAGAAATATTCAGTAGTGTATGAGAAGTTAGTAGCATGCTCTACGTATGAACAATTTCTAACACGAGGTAGAACCATTCCAAGGTAAGCTTGGATTTTCAGGAAGGCGTGACATTCTTGGCGCTACGTAAATAGCGTCTGCCAAATGGCGAATAGATTCTCATTGAATAAGACTTTAATAACATCAGGAACTTTAAATTGCTGTTGACAACGATGAGACGACTTAAGCTTCCTCTGTTTGCCAGACGAGACAATGTTATTGGTTATTCGATACCCTAATTGGCATTTGCCGAATTTCGTTCCCATGTATATTTCAACAGTGAAGGAAAGCTGTGTAATTTTCAGAAGCTAATTATGTAACGTCGAGAAAGCTACGCCTTACTGAAAGTCCAAGCTAAATTGGGAATTGTCCTAAATTATTAGCAAACAAGTTAATGAAACAAGAATATCAGCAGTCTCGTTTAAAGTCATAATTTTGTAAGTTCTATGGTCGATACAATGACCTTGTCAGCAAATACAATTTATCATTGAGTCAAATGCTGACTGACGTTTTGCAAACTTATTGTTAGTCCATGATTTATACACTGAATTGACGGCGGATTTTTCCGTTAGTTCCCGATCACGACAAAGAGCACACGGCGGGTGTGACAGGTCGGCAGGGGCTGCTTACTCCTCTATGGCGCCTGATCCCACCTCTGATGTTTTGGAGATCCTTTTTTGCTCTGCTCCTATGTTTGTCGTTTTATAGACTTTTGAGCTTGAATACTGGTCTTTATCTCCATATTTTTCATTCTTGCTAAAACTGTTAAAATGGAATCCTGAATTTACCAACTGCTATCCTTTTAAGGAAAAGTAGTCCTAAAAGATCAAATCTATTACTCATTTTGAAATACATTTTATTTTTTGTCTGTTAATCAAAACTTTGTTTTAATAGCAGGTTTCACCAAATTTTCCTTCTTTGACAGGTATTTCTTGCATAATTGCATTTTCTGTGGCATATTTAACTTAAAATTCTTTCTTTTTTATCATGCATTTCAAGGTCGAGTGACCAATTTGCTTGAGATTGTACATTAAAATGTCCGTATTGGTCATAGGTATTAAAACAAACACCCTGTATTAACTACCTTTATTAATTAAGAAAAGAGATATGAAAAGACGTGACAGAATACTGACCAAATAAGTGTTGCGTTTTGTACTAACATTCGGTGGCATGCAGGGTTTCGTGAATAGTGCTTTGAAAATTTTCTTTTGCAAGTTTTATAGAAAGAGGAACTCTATACAGATCTCTTAATGAAAGACAGTTCCATTATTCTGAAATGTATCTTCAAGGCCAAACAAGGAACGGAGAGTATTTTCCCACCAGTGTTTTGTTTCTCTTTAATTCACTCTATCACTATTACTCAATCGGCAGGTATCTGTGTAGGTTTGTATAAAAACAAAAGCCGTTGTGACTTGTTCTATAGGGAATGTGGTGGGAGATTAGGTGTTACATTTCACACTCCTTCAAACAGAAAAGATTCCGGAAAACAGGACGTCTTTATCTTACCCTGATTGTCAGCTGCTAATCAACTGATGACATGGATAAGACTAGGTCAAGTTTTTGTCCCCGATTCTTGTCCTGAATTCAGATGTTTTATTGTCACCTCAAAGATGCTTTGTAGAAATATATAGACCTGTAGAATACGACAAAAAGAAGATATGGATGTATCATTGACTGTGGAATGCAGCGTGAAATTACGGAAACGTAAGATAAATGCGTTTGACAGAAAAAAAACCCAGATGCATTCTTCTTTATGCAAGAAACCCTAGAATATTTTACACTTAGTTGTAATATACATGTACTAATAGTCAGGCCCAGTCAATATCGATATCACGCGTGATTGCGCAACTTGCAATTGGCAAACAATTTAAATAAAATTAAATCATGAAGATACAACGTTTTCTTTTCAATTTTGCAAGAATGTGGGACATATTCAAGTATAACGCCTGGTCTTAAGATAATTAATTACAATGTGTGGTAATTGTAATAATTTAATTGTCGTCCTTGTCGTGTGTCAAGAATTACTATTTATAATAGTAGTAGTCAACTGTCAAGTATAATTTGTACATTGTTGTATTTTAATTTTTATACATATATGAGGCGCCAATTTGGTATCCCGGGTATTTACTGCCAAAAGGCAATATCACCTATTCGAATAAGTGATATCACCTATTTGATTTGAATTGGCTATATCACCGATTCAAAAAGGTGATATCACTTACCGGTATTCGAATTGGTGATATCACTAATTCGAATAGGTGATATCACCTATTCCTTTCGAGTAGGTGATATCACTTATTCAAATAAGTGATATCATCTATTCAAATTAAATAGGTGATATAACTTATTCGAATAGGTAATATCACCTATTCGAATAGGTGATATCACCATTCTATTTTGAATAGGTGATACATGTATCACCTATTCAAATTATATATATTTATGAAATAACAACGGCTCCCAAGACTATAGGTCCCTAAATCTTATTTTTACTTTCACTTTCGTTTTAATATAGTTTGCAGCTAACTGTACAGTTTCGCATTACGTCAGGATCCTTTTCGTCAGATGCATCCAGCGTAAACAATTCACGTGATTGGTCAACTCAAATTATCAACATTGACACGGAAATAGTCTGCTGCACGAGCAACCAATCAAGGATAAGAAGAAAGTTCCAGTCGTAAAGCTTGCGGTTAGGAGGCGTGAACAATTTACCTTGAGTGCAGCTGTCAACTAGATCTTACGTAACGTGAAACTTTACAGTTAGCTGCAAACTATAATATAACTCATCGTTTTTGGAGATAATGGATTACAGTTTTGCATTTTGTTTTAAAGACCCCAATAGAACTTGTAGTTTGTTTTGCTCACAACTTTATTTAAACTTATCTATCATGTATACTATAAAAAAAAATCGTGAAAATGCATGAAAAATGGGTAGTCCGAATTTTCTTGGCTCAATGGTAATCTATATAGTCTAGGGAGGATTCATTATTAATTGTTGTAAGAAATTCAAATAGGTGATATTACCTATTCGAATTGGTGATATCACCAATTCAAAATGAATAGGTGTTATCACCTTTTGGAAATGAATAGGTGATATCACCAATTTGAATAAGTGATATCACCTATTCGAATTAGTGATATCACTTTTTGGCAGTTAATACCAAAACGGCGCCTCATATACGTACATCTATGTATGTAAATTCTGTCATAAAAATTCTCTTGCTTATTCTCTTTCTCATTTTGGTCCCTTTCTTCCTCTTTTTATCTGCATGTTATTTACCTCCCATTGCATAATTAATGACATTGGTGTGTATTTTATATGTGGAAAGTTGAAGGTCAAAGAGTTTTGAACTTTCACGATCAAGTGGCAGTTGAACTTGCCCTGTTCCCTCCCTGCGACTTCGATCTGTAAACAAGATGGGGGTAAATTGCTAGGATTTAAGTCTTGATTGTCTTTATAACCACCATATGCAGTGCTCTGACTATTCCTACTGACAAAAAAGTGAAAATTATTTCATTTATTATGTATACTGATTGCACAAAAATAAAATGTTGAATTTAAAGAAATCGATTTCAATTGCTCAAAACATTGCCGAATACTGAAAATGACAGCTTATATTCTAGTACAACTGTACCATAGTTATAAATTTATTATGAAAGCAAAAATCCTCCAAGTCGCATTACTTGCAGTTCTTTTTGTTGGTAAATGTAGCATGCACTGTTTTGATATCCATAGCTGACCTGTTAAGCTTTCGTAATAGAACCGTCGCTGTATAGAGAGCTTATGACGAGTGAGATATGACCCCTTCAGGTCACGAATTAAGTCCGTACCATCAGCTTCTTTTCACTGCTCTGCCCCCTTGTTCTTGAGTAGGCCTGGGATGAGTAGATCAAGTCGTTCGTTAAATCGTATACAAAGCTTACACTTGTATTTGTTTTACATTTCTTCTTTTGAAAGTCCGTGTTATGGCGAATCATGATGGGCTCCCCCATTGAATTGTAAATGTTGTTGAGTGCATGAAACACAATAGGTGTGTGAAAAGGCTTTGTAACAGTGGAAATTCTTACTGAATAAATTTAATCGTTCCTTTTGTCTGGAGAATAGATCTAGAAAATGACAGATTTTGATGCACACACACAACTCTTAAATTTTAAATGCTCAATTATTTTCAACTATGGCAAATTCGATGGATGCAGCATATTTTAGAATGATAAACACTGTCACAAACTTGAATTATTTCCCCATAAATTCAAATATCTTTGCAAAAATATGCCTCTTTCTCTGATAAGATGAAATCTGTTGAGTCAATCAGCTTTATGTTTAGGCAAACCACGAACCTTGTTGAAAATGAGAAAATATTTCTTTACAGTGCAATATAGTTTGTGGAAATTTTTAGAAATATATTACAGTTTTGTTTTGGTGAAGTTTCTGGGAACATTTCCAAGAATCATTTTTTTTCATTATTGTTAACTCATAAATATTTGATATATTTTATTTTCTTAGCCTCTTGTTTTGAAAATCTACATAGTCAGGTAGATTGTGAAAAAGTTTGAACAACGATTCAACATTTCGTGCATTTTATCAAATGCTTTGGAACAGCCCTCCCAATCAAATGATTTGAAATTAGGCAAAGTCTTGGGAATAAATAACATGAATGAACCAACTAGATTGGGTATAGAGAACACTTTGGAAAATAAATGTGTATGGGCCAATTGTGCATCGAAACAAGATCAGTTATAAGCAGGCGTCTCAACAGGTAGAGGGGCGTTATAAAGTAAGGATGAAGTATTTTAGCATTAATTGGTATTCATTCATAAAATATTGATAACTACTATTAACGCTGGGATACGGTAATAAGTATATATTCTCGTCCTCAAAATATTACATAAATTAGTGTTTGTGTCATTTTCAGCATTCTTTATTTGATAAAGATTTTAATTATGAAATACTAATTACAATGAATGATAAACGGACCAATGAAAATACCAAATTAAATGGAATGACTTTAAACCGGAACTAACCAACACGATCCACATCCCATAAACTTTGGTAATTTAGGTAAAAGTCTAATCATTATTAGGCATTAACTATTATTAATTAATACAATCCGCACTATGACAGGACTGTATACAGTAATTAGTGGTAACATATGTAATGTAATATATGATCAAGTCAGGCCAAATGATGCTAGCAATACTGTTACCGTATTTTCTTGTTTATTAAGAATTTTATCTCTACTGGTGAGAGACCAGAAGAGCTTATGCGATCGTAAGGTGTCCGTCGTCCGTCTAGCTGTCCGTCTGTCTGTAAACAATTTTTCAAAATGCTACTCCTCCTACATTTTTGGTCTGATTTCAATATAACTTGGCACACAAGTAGACTACACTAAGATCCATAAATTAGTACATTTGATTTCGATGAACGGTGTTGCCATGGTTACTAAAAAATAGAAATTTTTGTGAAGTTCCTGTAAAACGCTACTCCTCCTACAGTTTTGGTCTTATTTCAATATTACTTGGTACACAAATAGACTACACTTAAGTTACGTACACTAGTGCATCGGTTTTTTATTTCGATGAACGGTGTTGCCATGGTTACTAAAAATAGAAATTTTTGTGAAATTCCTTTAAAACGCTACTCCTCCTACAGTTTTGGACTGATTTCAATATAACTTGGCACACAGGTAGACTACACTAAGATACATGATTTAGTGCATCCTTTTTTGATTTCGATGAACGGATTGCCATGTTTACTTAAAATAGAAATTTTGTGATATTCCTTTAAAACGCTACCCTTCCAACAATTTTGGTCTGATTTCAATAAAATTTGGCACACAAGTAGACTACACGAGGATTGATAATTCTATTTATTGCTGCCTGTTGCAAAGTTTCAATTCCAAGTGCTATTTTTCCTTTGTTACACGTACAGACCAGTAGAGTTTCAGTCTCATCAGAGACTTCTGGTTCTTTCTTGCAATGTTTTAGATGCAATGCAAGACGTGTTTAATAAATGATATTTTGAACATTCAACTAAATTACTTGCAAATTTTTATATTTAATTACTTTATTTCATAACTTCTTTCTAAAATTGTTTTCAAAACTGTTTTCACGACGACTTGCATGCTTCTTCCCCATTTGTAATACACATTGATCATGTTGATATACCAAATAAATGTAAACTGATCAAAATTAAGATTAGCAGGAGGAATGTGGCATTCATTACAGGGGTGTGGTTAGTCTACTCCATGTGTCGTTATTTTGTTAACCGATACTTCCCATTATCAGCTTTATAATGAACAGAAAGAAAACATAATTTAGGTTCCATTTTCTATAAAGCTAGAGTGTCTGCGTTAAGCACATGTCTGTAAGACTTAATGGTTTGTACACGGGTACCTGTCGGTTCCAGATGATTCCCAGATAGAACCAGAGGCCACTGAACCTTAATACACAGTCCAGATACCTAATGTTCTCTCGGGTCTGTGATTCTTGTTCAAAGTTCAACATCCTTTTAAGGCCTTATTGAAATAAAAATAAAAAGATTGCTTTCACAAATGGAATATTCAATAGGATTCTCTACTGACAAAAATTCATGCAATTTTGTTTGTTGGATTGGAAGGAGTGAGAATGGTTTTATTGATATTAAAGTATTCTACGCGTTTTTTTCAAGTTAAAGGCAAGAAGAGGAGTGAGCAGCACTCTCAGGAAAACGCTTGCTAACTTTCATGAAAATAAAATGTGAGGAATTCTGTCCTTTATCTGGCGATCTAGACAATGGCAACACGACACCTAGTACCGGGGTAACCTTATGATGGAGTCACTGAGGTAGTCTCCAGTTTTGAACATTATCCCGATATGTATAAAAAATCATGTGATATAATATACTAATACCAAGGATGCATTGGAGGCAAAAATTAATTAGCTCCATGTCAGATTTCATGCATGCATGTTTGCTAAATAATTATTTGAACATGTACTTATTAGCTGACGTATTTCGTACCTTATAATTAATGAATGAGTGGAAGTTGGCTTCCCACTATTGTAGACGTTCAGATTTACACATAACTTCAAGTTAATATGTTTAAAAATATATTTACGGTTTTTTACCAGATTTTATCGAATATGCATGAAACCGTAATGAATACTTTGAGGGGGAAAATATTGAATAATCTTTCTTTGATGGATATACATTAATGATGATTTTAATCCTATAATGACTTGTTTACAAACATTTTAATCCTATAATGACTTGTTTACAAACATTTTTTTCAGTTAGATAAGTCGTGTAACCTGTGTGTAAATCTCTAGATGGTAGAATCATTCGTAAAAGAAATTAAATGGCTGATAAATCCAACTGCAGACAGCAGAATTTAAACAGTTATGGTCGACAAAACTCATTTGCATGAGTGAAATCTTCAAGTCTGTAATTTTCAAGCATATAATGAAAAAAAAATACAAATAAGAAGATAAAATTACCTTCCCCGAAAACCTGTTACGTAGCTTCTTTTTGATCTTGTGCAGGTGATGTATTTTGAAGGTCAAAGGCAGAGGGCATGTCACTAATACAACGCAGATTGCTTAAAGCATTGGAAAGGAGAGCAAATTGTTAAAATGGTTAAATAATATAATCATGCGCCTTCTCGTGACCTTTTAACCTCTCTATAGGGTATCTGGAGAAAACCAATAAAAACTTATACGGTAACTACTACTAAGAACTGTACTTGTAACAGTCAGTCATAATGCTCATAAACAATGCAAAATGTGGGCAAAGCAAGCCCGATTTTCTGAAAACAGGGTGTGGGATCAGCTGCCATGGAGGGATTAGTCACCCCCACCGTGTACCCCTTGTCATGGTCGCGTAAACAGAAAAATGTTAAGAGTGTTCAGGGTGACCCTACACTATCCAGTCAATTATATAATAATGTTAGGTCATCAGTCACTTCTCAGTATTCAGGGTGACCCTACACTATCCAGTCAATTATATAATAATGTATAGGTCAGCAGTCACTTCTCAGTATTCAGGGTGACCCTACACTATCCAGTCAATTATATCATAATGTTAGGTCATCAGTCACTTCTCAGTATTCAGGGTGACCCTACACTATCCAGTCAATTATATAATAATGTATAGGTAATCAGTCACTTCTCAGTATTCGGGGTGACCCTACTTTATCCAGTCAATTATATAATAATGTATAGGTCTTCAGTCACTTCTCAGTATTCAGGGTGACCCTACACTACCCAGTCAATTATATAATATTGTTAGGTCATCAGTCACTTCTCGGTATTCAGGGTGACCCTACACTATCCAGTCAATTATATAATAATGTATAGGTCATCAGTCACTTCTCAGTATTCAGGGTGACCCTACACTATCCAGTCAATTATATAATAATGTATAGGTCATCAGTCACTTCCCAGTAGACTTTCAGTTAACTGAGTAGAGGAGTTTCATCCCTTAGATTTAAAGTTTCTGCGCAACTGTTCTCTCGAAGCTACATGTGTTTGACGAATATACACGTAATTTATTTTTGTTTTTAGAACACTCTCATTTAAGAAGAAATTCCGTATAAGGATTTATCACAAAGAATTGTTACTCGTGTATTCAGTAGTGGGATTGATAGACCAGTAATAAACATTAGGTAGTTTGTTATGTTTTGGTGTGGAATATCTGAATTTTGGGACAGACCAGATAAAAACTGCAGAATTATAGTGTTTTGGTTTCATAAAGTACTCTAGTTTCATATAGTACTCTTTGAACTGTAGCTTTGGGGTACTATAATGTAAATTATTTTGGTCAAGGACTAATATATAAAACCATAAGACTACCGTTTTGCAGCTTTCTAAGTCAAGGATAGCTGTTGATTAGCTAAATATTAGCAGTTAATACATCCCTTATAAATTATCGACGCTTTCAAAATTTTAATTGCATGCTTAATGCACATTTCTCCTACTCAGTTAAAAGCGTGTTTATTAAAATAATGAAAATATTTTTAACAAAAGTGAAAGAATCCACTCAGCTCTGTTGGTTTGTTATAACTACCACTTATTGCGTAAACTTGAAAGGAAATTAACAAAAGTCTATCGTCATTTACAACCTTAATCTCAAATAACAATGCTTTGAAATTGAATGTGACCTACTGCGTGTTTTTTAATCTAAATCAATTTGAACATTTTTTCTCCTTTCTTATCATAAGAAAAATATTCTCACGGCCAAACACGAAGCAATCAATACCAGCTCTCACACCAATAGAAATATGTATTAATCAAAAGTATATTCACTCATATCCACGTATTCGCTGGACAGTCTTAACAGGATAAAAATAGAATCCGCCCTAAATTAATTAAATATTTCTATTTTCAATATTTGTCTGCGTTCCAGATTTTGAGAATGTTGAAACAATTCATTGTTCTTCAGTGTGGTCTGTAGGCTCTCGATAGGCCGTAGGTGGCGAAATACCGAGTGCCAGGGACAATATTGAGATTAAGGCTTAAAGAAAAAACCTTTCAATATAGCTACATACCACCCAATGTTGACCTGGATAGTGGCATTAAAGGTCGTCCAAAAGGACACAGGATCGAGTTCAGTGGGTCAGTATCGAGACCAAAACTGAAACGTGCTGCATCATTTTACTTCAGATTTATATCGTTATTTTAATCACACACACAAAATCTTTCACACTATAAAATGCCCTCATTTAAACTTTCTTCCTTTTATGTGAATTGTAGAAAGTTGATTCAGCTACCTGTACATATAATGTTACATAATTTGCCGAACAGTTTTTGCAGAAAGCGGATACTGACCTCTAGAAGTGCGAATGAATAATTAATTTTTAAACCAGATTCTATAGTGTACCATATACACTCTCGTGTCAAAGTGTAAGCAATAGTATACGTAGACTGTATCTGATGCAGTCAACCAACTGGTCTTAAACAGAAGTATGATACATTTAACTATCATACATAATTACAAATTTAGTTTTTGTCACATCTACATATGCATATCACAGGCACTTGTTTCGTATACGGGACACCCCTACTTATTTTTATCACAAGGTACCTATACCTCAATTTCGGTCTGGTATCAATATCAATATATAACATCGCTCGAATGTGCAATACCTTGTTATGATGTAACATGTAACATTTTATCTGAGATCCAGAAGGGGAAAAAACACTTCAATGTGTTCTTATAATTTTCCTCAACCTGGCGAGCGTCATAGCCCTGTTGTTCTTGTTTGCTAAATAATTGTACAAGAAATAAATATTATGTGCCACACAGTTCTTGTATAAGAAGCTAGTGTCAAGGTGTAAAGATAAGTTTTAATTTATTCAGGGGAAGAAATATCGAATATGAAAATTGCCTATCGATTTCAGTCTGTTTCGGAATTAAATCGCACCTCTATGGAATATTTAACCTATTTATAGCAGTCATTGATAAATTTCTCTTATTTACGAGACAGAAGTTAGGACTGTGTATGCGTAGTCTTCTCTACTAAGCCCCATTATGATAATCTTAATGGAATACGTACATATCCATTGATAATCAACCTCTCAAAGAATTCTTATAAACGCCAAATAAAGCTTATCAGATATGGGTATATTCAACATTTATAATTATACCTATCGATAAAATTCCCCGGTTATCAATACAAAGTGCCGTATAATTAGTCGGTAGTTTGGGATAAAGAATTCCAATTTCTCCAAGAGTCTACTTATACCAGCTTTTGCTTAAAATACCAACCTTTTTTATTTTGTATTTTAATTTTCACAGGGGTCTCCGCATTCTCTGTGGTCTCACAAGGGTCGCCACATTCTCTTTGGTCTCACAGGGGTCGCCAGGTTCTCTTCTTGATCACACAAGGGTCACCACATTTTCTGTGATATCATAAGGGTCGCCACATTCACTATGGTCTCATCAAAACGTTTGCTTTAATCAAATCAATCACTCAAAGCAAAAGAGAGCACCGAGATCAGACTAGTTTTACATCGTCCTCAGGCATCTCCGTGTAGGAAAACTATGATGCATTGGCTCTTTTTGGTACAAGAAAACAAAGAACAAGTTTATATTTAAAAACTGTTGTTTCTACTTATAAATTCTTTGATAGTTTTATCCTAAAATGTTGTAAATAGAAATAAAAGGTAACGTTTACGCCAATAATATTGTTTTAGCACCATGCAATGATTAAAAAGTTAAAACCAAGGTTAAAGTCTTTCCAAAGTAGGTAAAACTCAACGTAATGCAATGAAGTCGACAACACAAACAGTTACGGTCAACATTAATTTTAGTAACATTTTGCAAAAGTGTTTTCCAAGGTAAATGTCAAAAGGTCAAATATGATGGCAACTCCAAAAGTTAAGGAGAGGAGGAAAGTTTTCGCGGACAAAAAAATAAACAGACCGACATTATACCGACGAGGGTTACAGACAGCCAGGTGGACAGACAAAATCTTATATTAATCTAAATCTTTGAATACAGAGGCATTAACAAATGAATTTAACCTCATTTTTGAGATACAACAATGTATATGATGTTCTGAAGTTACCGCTTCTTTAACAAGTTAAAACTTTTTTCTCTTAAGATTGCTTCTTTCTCACTGGATTGATTCCTTACATTTACTCTGGGCAGTCCATCGAACCTGTCCTTAGTCCTGCTGTTCTTATTGGTCAAATAAATCTTGGTGCTTCTCTATCAACTTGGCGAAATCTGTTGATATTTTTTTTAGTCTCTAAACAAGCAATGTGTATAGAAAATGTTTGTTTTCTATTGTAAACGTATCAAGTACCTGAGAAATTCTTAAGAAAAAATCTATCAACCAAATAAAAATACGATGTTGACAAGAAAAACAAATTTTTAATTGAAACCGATCTCCGACTTATCATTTTATAAGGAACCGCGCGTCATTCACAGACTATATCTGGTTTGATTCTTTTAGAACTTGCGTCAAAGGAATTTCGGACAAGCTCCCAATAGCTCTAATTAAATTGAAGAGAACAAATATTGACACCGGGCAACAGTTCCCAGTGTTTGATTAACGAACTTCATTTTTAAACTCCAATGCTTTGGTTCATGGTGGCCTCAGTGTTTGAGTTTTTAAAAATAGTATCCATTTGAAGAACTGTAGTAAGTTCACGGATAACCTTACTCTCAGGTTTTCAGTACAGCCAAACTTATCTGTTAACATTTTTACTTTTTTAATTGCACTTAAGTCGGTGGCTTATCTACTGCTTTCAAAACTTAGAATAGATTGTAATTTGTTTGAAAGAATGTTTCAGATTGTCAAAATTGCGGCGTGTTACCCGAACACTCACAGTAAAAACATGTAGAATTTCACAGCTGGTAAACAAGTGATTACCCCACAATAACGGTAATTAAAGCATTGTTCCGCTGTCTTGTGGCAGACAAAACAAACCCTGGTTAAGGTCGCCTCTGTCCTACCCGTATTATAACTCAGGTGAGTCCCGTGAAAAACGCTGTCAGAGATAGGTGTGCCATTACAACATCAGTCTTGTTTACACTGAATACCCACAACGACAAAAAAAGCAGTTCCTTTGGCCGATTCTTTTAAAAAGGTCACATAAACGTAAGTACGCTATCTCAATATTTATTCAATCTAAAACTTACGAGCAATTACGATTCTTATTTAGTATCGCTTATATAAAAATTACGACCCAGAGCATTAAAACAATAACTAGAATATGCATTGGGATATTTTGTCTGTAGTTTTTCTTGTGGGACAAAATATCAGATCACAATTTTAAATGGAGTAGTCTACTTGTGTGCCAAGTTATATTGAAATCAGACCAAAAATGTAGGAGGAGTAGCATTTTGAAAAATTGTTTACAGACAGACGGACAGCTAGACGGACGACGGACACCTTACGATCGCATAAGCTCTTCTGGTCTCTCACCAGTAGAGATAAAATTCTTAATAAACAAGAAAATACGGTAACAGTATTGCTAGCATCATTTGGCCTGACTTGATCATATATTACATTACATATGTTACCACTAATTACTGTATACAGTCCTGTCATAGTGCGGATTGTATTAATTAATAATAGTTAATGCCTAATAATGATTAGACTTTTACCTAAATTACCAAAGTTTATGGGATGTGGATCGTGTTGGTTAGTTCCGGTTTAAAGTCATTCCATTTAATTTGGTATTTTCATTGGTCCGTTTATCATTCATTGTAATTAGTATTTCATAATTAAAATCTTTATCAAATAAAGAATGCTGAAAATGACACAAACACTAATTTATGTAATATTTTGAGGACGAGAATATATACTTATTACCGTATCCCAGCGTTAATAGTAGTTATCAATATTTTATGAATGAATACCAATTAATGCTAAAATACTTCATCCTTACTTTATAACGCCCCTCTACCTGTTGAGACGCCTGCTTATAACTGATCTTGTTTCGATGCACAATTGGCCCATACACATTTATTTTCCAAAGTGTTCTCTATACCCAATCTAGTTGGTTCATTCATGTTATTTATTCCCAAGACTTTGCCTAATTTCAAATCATTTGATTGGGAGGGCTGTTCCAAAGCATTTGATAAAATGCACGAAATGTTGAATCGTTGTTCAAACTTTTTCACAATCTACCTGACTATGTAGATTTTCAAAACAAGAGGCTAAGAAAATAAAATATATCAAATATTTATGAGTTAACAATAATGAAAAAAAATGATTCTTGGAAATGTTCCCAGAAACTTCACCAAAACAAAACTGTAATATATTTCTAAAAATTTCCACAAACTATATTGCACTGTAAAGAAATATTTTCTCATTTTCAACAAGGTTCGTGGTTTGCCTAAACATAAAGCTGATTGACTCAACAGATTTCATCTTATCAGAGAAAGAGGCATATTTTTGCAAAGATATTTGAATTTATGGGGAAATAATTCAAGTTTGTGACAGTGTTTATCATTCTAAAAATATGCTGCATCCATCGAATTTGCCATAGTTGAAAATAATTGAGCATTTAAAATTTAAGAGTTGTGTGTGTGCATCAAAATCTGTCATTTTCTAGATCTATTCTCCAGACAAAAGGAACGATTAAATTTATTCAGTAAGAATTTCCACTGTTACAAAGCCTTTTCACACACCTATTGTGTTTCATGCACTCAACAACATTTACAATTCAATGGGGGAGCCCATCATGATTCGCCATAACACGGACTTTCAAAAGAAGAAATGTAAAACAAATACAAGTGTAAGCTTTGTATACGATTTAACGAACGACTTGATCTACTCATCCCAGGCCTACTCAAGAACAAGGGGGCAGAGCAGTGAAAAGAAGCTGATGGTACGGACTTAATTCGTGACCTGAAGGGGTCATATCTCACTCGTCATAAGCTCTCTATACAGCGACGGTTCTATTACGAAAGCTTAACAGGTCAGCTATGGATATCAAAACAGTGCATGCTACATTTACCAACAAAAAGAACTGCAAGTAATGCGACTTGGAGGATTTTTGCTTTCATAATAAATTTATAACTATGGTACAGTTGTACTAGAATATAAGCTGTCATTTTCAGTATTCGGCAATGTTTTGAGCAATAATTTTATTTTCATGAAAGTTAGCAAGCGTTTTCCTGAGAGTGCTGCTCACTCCTCTTCTTGCCTTTAACTTGAAAAAAACGCGTAGAATACTTTAATATCAATAAAACCATTCTCACTCCTTCCAATCCAACAAACAAAATTGCATGAATTTTTGTCAGTAGAGAATCCTATTGAATATTCCATTTGTGAAAGCAATCTTTTTATTTTTATTTCAATAAGGCCTTAAAAGGATGTTGAACTTTGAACAAGAATCACAGACCCGAGAGAACATTAGGTATCTGGACTGTGTATTAAGGTTCAGTGGCCTCTGGTTCTATCTGGGAATCATCTGGAACCGACAGGTACCCGTGTACAAACCATTAAGTCTTACAGACATGTGCTTAACGCAGACACTCTAGCTTTATAGAAAATGGAACCTAAATTATGTTTTCTTTCTGTTCATTATAAAGCTGATAATGGGAAGTATCGGTTAACAAAATAACGACACATGGAGTAGACTAACCACACCCCTGTAATGAATGCCACATTCCTCCTGCTAATCTTAATTTTGATCAGTTTACATTTATTTGGTATATCAACATGATCAATGTGTATTACAAATGGGGAAGAAGCATGCAAGTCGTCGTGAAAACAGTTTTGAAAACAATTTTAGAAAGAAGTTATGAAATAAAGTAATTAAATATAAAAATTTGCAAGTAATTTAGTTGAATGTTCAAAATATCATTTATTAAACACGTCTTGCATTGCATCTAAAACATTGCAAGAAAGAACCAGAAGTCTCTGATGAGACTGAAACTCTACTGGTCTGTACGTGTAACAAAGGAAATATAGCACTTGGAATTGAAACTTTGCAACAGGCAGCAATAAATAGAATTATCAATCCTCGTGTAGTCTACTTGTGTGCCAAATTTTATTGAAATCAGACCAAAATTGTTGGAAGGGTAGCGTTTTAAAGGAATATCACAAAATTTCTATTTTAAGTAAACATGGCAATCCGTTCATCGAAATCAAAAAAGGATGCACTAAATCATGTATCTTAGTGTAGTCTACCTGTGTGCCAAGTTATATTGAAATCAGTCCAAAACTGTAGGAGGAGTAGCGTTTTAAAGGAATTTCACAAAAATTTCTATTTTTAGTAACCATGGCAACACCGTTCATCGAAATAAAAAACCGATGCACTAGTGTACGTAACTTAAGTGTAGTCTATTTGTGTACCAAGTAATATTGAAATAAGACCAAAACTGTAGGAGGAGTAGCGTTTTACAGGAACTTCACAAAAATTTCTATTTTTTAGTAACCATGGCAACACCGTTCATCGAAATCAAATGTACTAATTTATAAGATTGCTTTCACAAATGGAATATTCAATAGGATTCTCTACTGACAAAAATTCATGCAATTTTGTTTGTTGGATTGGAAGGAGTGAGAATGGTTTTATTCATATTAAAGTATTCTACGCGTTTTTTTCAAGTTAAAGGCAAGAAGAGGAGTGAGCAGCACTCTCAGGAAAACGCTTGCTAACTTTCATGAAAATAAAATGTGAGGAATTCTGTCCTTTATCTGGCGATCTAGACAATGGCAACACGACACCTAGTACCGGGGTAACCTTATGATGGAGTCACTGAGGTAGTCTCCAGTTTTGAACATTATCCCGATATGTATAAAAAATCATGTGATATAATATACTAATACCAAGGATGCATTGGAGGCAAAAATTAATTAGCTCCATGTCAGATTTCATGCATGCATGTTTGCTAAATAATTATTTGAACATGTACTTATTAGCTGACGTATTTCGTACCTTATAATTAATGAATGAGTGGAAGTTGGCTTCCCACTATTGTAGACGTTCAGATTTACACATAACTTCAAGTTAATATGTTTAAAAATATATTTACGGTTTTTTACCAGATTTTATCGAATATGCATGAAACCGTAATGAATACTTTGAGGGGGAAAATATTGAATAATCTTTCTTTGATGGATATACATTAATGATGATTTTAATCCTATAATGACTTGTTTACAAACATTTTAATCCTATAATGACTTGTTTACAAACATTTTTTTCAGTTAGATAAGTCGTGTAACCTGTGTGTAAATCTCTAGATGGTAGAATCATTCGTAAAAGAAATTAAATGGCTGATAAATCCAACTGCAGACAGCAGAATTTAAACAGTTATGGTCGACAAAACTCATTTGCATGAGTGAAATCTTCAAGTCTGTAATTTTCAAGCATATAATGAAAAAAAAATACAAATAAGAAGATAAAATTACCTTCCCCGAAAACCTGTTACGTAGCTTCTTTTTGATCTTGTGCAGGTGATGTATTTTGAAGGTCAAAGGCAGAGGGCATGTCACTTATACAACGCAGATTGCTTAAAGCATTGGAAAGGAGAGCAAATTGTTAAAATGGTTAAATAATATAATCATGCGCCTTCTCGTGACCTTTTAACCTCTCTATAGGGTATCTGGAGAAAACCAATAAAAACTTATACGGTAACTACTACTAAGAACTGTACTTGTAACAGTCAGTCATAATGCTCATAAACAATGCAAAATGTGGGCAAAGCAAGCCCGATTTTCTGAAAACAGGGTGTGGGATCAGCTGCCATGGAGGGATTAGTCACCCCCACCGTGTACCCCTTGTCATGGTCGCGTAAACAGAAAATCTGTGAATCTTTGCTTGAGAATATGTATTGGGGGGGAGGGGGGTTAGAGGGGCATAACCCTGGAACCCCCCCTTTCAAAAATTGCTGGATCCGCCCCTGGTTTCCTTTGTTATAAAAATGTTTAACAATATTTGAATATTTAATCCTATCAATATTGAAATACATATTGCCGAAAGGTCAGAGTAATACACGAGTTGTGTAAACTTATTATGAATATGGTGATATCCCACGATGGTTGAAATAATACCCCAGTAGTCTTACTCTTTGTGGTGACGTTTTTGCTGACATCGTAACAAAAGTAAAATAACAATGGTTAATTACATTGTCTTTATAGGAAAGATTGAAAACTTAACCAGTCAGAAGATGTTACGGTTTTATTTTGTATTTTCTTTAATTTGATGTTCATTGACACGAAAGAGCATTTGGATTACTAGAAATAACAGTAAAACCACGACAATCGTCTTACGCGACACCCATTATGTCGGCGCTAAATTTCTAACCCTTTTTTCATGTTATCCTAATACACTGAATGGAAATCAAGTCTAAATCACGCATCGAAAAATCGTAATATAATAGTTCCAATGAACCCTTCAAGTATTTTATCGCTAGTTTACATAACACAGATTATTAAAACCGTTCCCATCTTGGTCATTTCTTGTATAGGTAGTTCTGTTATGTAAGGATAAAAAATCCTGCTTTGATGGAAAATATAAAAGAAAAAAAAAATGCGTCATCCCGCGAGTAAAAGACGTCATTTTAAAACAAATCACAGTCGTAAATTAATAAAAGTTTTAATAAAGAATGTATACTTACCGCGGTACTTTTTTGTCCTTTCGTGCATGGGTCACCTGAGGGATGCACATGAGGAGCACCCTCTCCGCCTGTCAGCTGACATATGCCCGCGTTTTACCGTGCCCCAGCTGGTCCATTCCCAGCTGACTTTCATTCCTCTTTTGATAGTTAGATCGCCACCATATCTCATTTGGTGGTCCCCTGTTCCGCTTTCCTGGTGGTGTCCTGCTAAACATACCCTTAGTATATCCAATTTCCTATTTTAAGACTTGGCTATCAATACCCAGCATTTTTATTTTTTCTGTTCAGATATGGCAGCTGTTAATGTTCTGTTCATGCAACTCAATATTCTTTGCTAAAATAAGTTGAGAATTCGACGTAGGCATCTTGTTTGGCAGGTGTCTAGTTTTGTGTGATTTTGATAATTCAAATTCATTAATTTTGATCATTCAAAATCATAATAAGTTTTTCAAGGCGAATTCTGAAGTTTAATATGCATTTAGCATCGCTTATGGTATTTTTAAAACTATATTTCAGTGTAAGAATTTTTCAGTGTAAGAATTTCTTTGTCGAAATAAAATACAGCTTTCAATCCAGCTTATGTCGACCATAATTTACATTTATTCATGGGTTTGGGTTTTAGCTAGTAGATAAATTTGATTGAAAAGATATATTCATGAGGGTACTGGATTTTTGGCAAACCTACATTTACGTATCTCACCAAGGGAGGTGACAGAAAATCAATACCCCAGTGACCTAATTCAGGATAAAACCATCCCAATGCAAATCAATATTTTATAATCTACAAGAAGTAAATGAAAAAAAAATATTTGTTTATTTTATTTTTTATTTCGATGTCTTTAAATTATAGTTCATATTTGAAATACTGCAACAAAATATTGTCAAAGTTTTTTTTTATGTGATCGTGATCAGGTGATATAGGTGATTTCATTTTCATGTGATTATGAAATTTTTTTTTCTAATTTGAAAACATGTTGTCATTAAATTAAGGTATTTTAGTTTTTTTCGCACAGAATGGAAATGCATCAGATAGGAACCCGGGCTCATTGTTGATCTAAGTGAAAGGAATGCGCATCGATTATTTGTGTGTTTTTCTCTTTCAGGGATTGTGTGCAGAAAATTTCACCTGAATTCCTCGTATTCGCTACCTGTGCAAGTGATCAATGAGGAGCGACAGGTAGCCCCGCCCCCAATCCATCGGACTGGAAAAAGTTTATTCACAAGAAATGACTGATATAGTATTTGTAAAGACCGATTTACGAGTCTTGGAACAATATCAAATCGCGCAAGTGTATAGGTAACTTAATTGTAAAAACGTTTTGATCGAAGCGCCAGTTTACTATTCGACGAACACAGAGCAGGTGTGAAGCAAAACACGTGCGGATTTAAGTGACTTAATTTCTCGTGCAATATTAAGATATTTCTGTCTCCATGCACAGATATATCTGAAATAACTTAAAAATATTGGATTCTATAAGAGATTTTGTGATTAACTGTTTTCTATCAAATTATCAACCATGTCTCGATTCTTTGGAGGAAAGGGGAAGGAAAAGGACAAGAGCCAGAAGTTTTATGTGGAGTTCTTGGGATGGATTGAGAGCAGGGGACTGATGGGGGAGAAATACACACGTCCGGTAGTGGACGATCTCCGAAGGAAACACCAAAAGTGGAGGAACGCTCCAAAGCTCACCGTGCAGGTCAGTAAAAGCGAACTCAAAGTTTCCCAGGATGTTCCTGATAAGAACAAAAAGAAACCCAAAACAACTAAATTCCCCGTCATTCCCGTTGAAGATGTTACATACGTCTCACAAGCCAGACACCCGGTTACAGGCCAACCAGACGACATTGTCGCCTGCATCTACCTTGGCTACATTCCAAGGACCAAACGCAGCGTACATGTGCACGTCTATAGATTTGATTCGGCACAAACGGCTTCCAAGTATGTCCGGATACTGCAAAGTGTTATTGGAATGAGTGAAGACCGCCTAAAGCAGATAGAATTTACCTTAATCGCCCGTGGAGAGCTCGAGGCACCTATTAACACTACATATGTTTATCGACCACGACCAAGTTCCAGGGATGCTGGAATCGGATCATCCGACGGAATGAGTGAACCAAGAACGGATTCCGCTCCAGATTCCGCTGCTGCTAGCACATGCAGCACAAACTCTTTTCCCTCAGACGAAATCGAGCCTGATTTGGTTAGTCTTCATGAACAGATGCCATTTGAATCTGTTACAGATGAACTAAAACTAAAACTAAATGTGTCAATAAAGGAAGGAAAACCTTTGTTGTTACCTCCAAAAGACTATGATACTATCCGACGAAAACAAGGAAACTTGGAAAATGTGGAAAACAGGAGATGCTTAAACACTAGTATTGTCGGTAACATGCCTTGGTCGTCTCCTCGGAGTCGAAATGTCTCGGACGAGAGTGGAATTGGCTTGGACTCTCCATCGCCTTCAGAGGAGCAGAAGAAGTTCCCGGACTCTGATTTTGATGAGGATCGAGAAAACTCTCCTCCATCAAGTGCAAGAAGCTTCAGAGAGGAATTCGTTTATCCTCCGCAATCAGCCAGGAGCCCTAAATTTACGACTGATCGGCAAGCGTTACTTCGTCAGCCATCTTTCTCTTCCGCCTACAGCAGCCAGAGCTATAGAAGCGGATCATCCTCCTCCTCCTTTATTGAAAAAGACAATAGCACAGTGTACACAGGCAAACGGGCGGAATTCGATATTCCGCCAGCGGACTATGATGCAGATGACGTTGCAGTTATGACAGAAAAGATGACGCGGAGAGCCCCGGATATGACATCAAGCATGCCGGTAAGCATGTTCCCAAGAGACATGCCAGAGTATGCCATCATTGACAAGAAAAGAACAACTTCTACAAACACACCGCCGCAGTTTTCTGAAATCTACTCACCTCGGGGAGTTGAACATCGGGTTCGGCGGGTGAATTCAATGTATAAGTGACAAAATAAAGTTTAACTTGTATTCGCATCATAATTGCTGGGATTTATCAGCTTTGACAAACTCTCTCATGAGTTCAAACAGGACCATGGACCGTGTCGTAGCCGGAGCCCAGACTCACTCAGCTGAGTCAGTAAGGTAGCAGGGTCTACGATGAGTTTGTGAGGACGTTTTGTAATGTGGCAGGTTAGATGAGATTGTTTGTTGTCTTGATGACTTGTTAGTTGTTACAAAGTGTAATTGTTCAATTTCCTAAGGCCAGTTTGTCACATAGCACATCTTTGCTGTCAATTCCGTGAAATCGATAAGACAACCAAATTATAAAGTAAGATTATATAAATTGATTTGTTTTTTCGTTACCTTTTTCAATATTGTACTACGAAATGGCCTAGAGGACATTTTGAAAATACTTTTTTAAGCTGTTGAATGACGCGATGTTACGTGTCAGAAAGGTGAAATGTTTGTAAATAATTTGTTTATCTAATTTTTTTATACTATGTACTTGTACGTAAGCAACGTTTTCCACTGCATATGAATACTCTTAACTCTTTGGTCCTTTTTTAAAAGGTACTCTTTTTCTAATCTGTTATTATACTGTGGCATTCGGATCTCTAAGTAATCCTCTTAATTAGGCGGTTTTTGTGGCTCGACCAAATTCCGTAACTAATCTTTGTTATCAACTCTCCAACTGTAATACCACGGACAAATGTTCCATTGAGGAAAAACTAAACTGGGCCTAGTTCATAGTATTCTGTACCCCGTCCTTTTTACCTACCGATCCTTGCACTTGTCTGTCATTTAAACAAAAAGAACATATATTATAGAATACGTACAAAAGTAATAATTGACATATTTCAGTTTTATTCTTAAACTTGGCAAAGAGTTTGGGAAGATAAAGTCATATCGTTATAACCGGAAAACAATAGACAGGTGTTTGTGATAGGTAATCGACACGATATAGCCAGCCATCCGTGACTGGTCAGGTAGTCGTGCTTAAAGAACTCTCAAAAGTGTTTAAAGCTCAGGTTCTAGATTTCAAAAGATTGCATTTTTCTATCTATTTAGAATTATGAAATATATCTGTTTGGTCTATATCCACTGGAATGCTTTAGGAGTAAAAGAAACATTGTCCTAAGCTGGAACCTCTCCAGGCCATTCCCATGGAAGCCTTCGATCGAGGATTACACTAACAACCAAAAGTCACCACGGCTTTACAATTCCAGCCTAGAGCAGAATATTAGTTTCAGAAATTTTTGATGTGATAATTTTACCATATGATATTAATTACTGTTTTTTGTTATACTTCTCTGTTAATTCTTATTCTAATATTATGGTAATTTTGTGATTGACGTACGGATTGATTTGTTTCTGCCCTTTGAAAATAATCTCGAGGACCTTGGTTTTTTAATTAAGATTATTTCATTTCTTTCCCAGCAAATCGTTCTTGTACACAAATAAACGACACAGGTGTAATTTATGACCTTTGATTGGTTTTGTTTATCGTTGTGATAAGTGCCCGCTATCTTTTGCTGATTCTTGACTGTCAGATTTTGCGCTCGGACTGGCGCCAATAAATGGACAGTTTTTGATAATTAAATCAATAAGCAAACAGGTGCTTGATCATTAATTGTTTCTGTTTATGTATTAATTGTGATCAGTATGTATATTTTGTTATGTATATAACAGGGCACATTGTACAATATTCTTTTAAACTTGGGCCGAAATAGCCCCTTCATTTACAATTATACGCAGCTTGTAGATTGTACATCTTCATCTTAATACGGGTAAACCGAATTCCTTCTCCTCTTTGTGTATGCTGAAAAAAAGGCTTTGAGTATGCAATCAAAACTTGTCTATGTATGCACTTATTGTTCTTGCCATGTCTGTTGTTTTCTAACAAACCGGAAACGCTCCGTCAAGGAGTCGAATATTGTGCACTAGACTGGACATCCTGGAATCCCGGGTAACTTACATGTTACACAAAACTAACACGACTAATTGTTAATCATGGTAATTAAGTGAAACGACAACGTACGAAGTACGACTCCTCAATGTTCAATGTCAAAACTAACACATAAACTGCCATATGATGACTCGGCATTACTGACAGTTTTTGCGAAATGCATACTCATGTAAAATTAATCTGTACATGTAAGAAATTTTCTGTAATTGAATGCAATGTGTGCAAAATCTGAATTGTATGTATTGTTCTTACTGAAATGTATATGTTCAATGTTAAAGATACTTGAGGAAAATGTAAACTACTGTATTCATATAATTACCTTGCTATTTGTTCAATTAATTTTTTTTTATTTTTTGTAAAAAATAAAATTTATTTATATTATCATGATAATTTTCTTATTTTTAACATTATTTGCACACCTAAAGCCATCTTTAAACATTATTTGCACACCTAAAGCCATCTTTAAACATGTTTAGGTGCCTTTTCCGACCGACTGGTTTAAAAAGTCTCAAATGTGCTTCAAAAATAATTTGAAAACTAATGTTGGCAAAATCAAAATGTAGGTCACTGTGACCTATTTTAAAGGCTATAATCAGAACGCTTTTTAACAGACAGGAATTTTTTTTAATGCATTCCAGAAAATTGAATTTGAAAATTCAGCATTGATGTTGAATTTTAAGGGAGTTGGGGCAGATGTATACATTGTATACAGATTGACGCAATATGTCATGAGAGGGCAAATAAAGATTATTTTAAAATTGGCCCAATGGACAAATATTTATTATTCTTGAAAGTTCATATGTTTATTTTTGGTATACTACCCTCAAATTGAATTGAATAAGTAAAATCAAAGCTCAGTCTAGGAACCAGTAGAGAATACGCATTTATGAAAAGTTGTTTTACGACAAGTCAGATTGGATGTGTTTTACCTTCCAAGAAATAAGCTATACAATTCTGTATTCAGGTCATTCATGAAAGTGTATATTGAATGAATTTGAATCAAAATACAGTTCAATGTTTTCGACTTAAATGAATTCTACCTTGTTTTTTCCCTAAACTCTCACGGATTCTTCAAATATTTGATATATATAATGCACGGATTGCAACTAAAAAAATAGGAACAGAGAAGACCAAAGGGGCACAAATAGATAAACAAATTAAAACAGAATACTAGTAAGCACATGCATGCAATGAAATAATTCCAAATTGGCATGCTTTGTTCCTCTTAAGCTGAAAGGTACGTCAAGTGCCAAGAAAGACCAACTTTTATTATTATAAAAGCATTCTAGAATTCTTTGACGTTAACCTATGATACTTCCATTGCCCCTATGTTATAGGCATTTGTGTATAAATCCCCATACACCATGGTATAATTTCACATTGTTGCAGTTATACCATGGCTTCCATGGTATAATTTCTTTTCAATAATCCATGCTATAAAAATAAAGCAAATCAGGGTGTCTTTATTAATTAAAATTAACAAAATAAAGCAATTGTATTATGATAAACAAATTTATCTGAATTTGTTTACAGTCCAAACAAATGTAAGAATGCCTGTTCAAACATAGTTATTAATTTCCAAAATTAAATGTGAAACTACACTGATTAAATCCACTTTTCAACTGGTTCAGAATTGCTGTTGCCGACGTTTCAGTAGGACCCACATTACATTCAAATCAACACCGGGTTTTGGTAGACTTGGGCTCCGTCGAAATCGGATAAAACGGTCATCCTTTTCGTTCATAAAGTTCAGAGTATTTCCGTTTTCTCGCATGTGGCGCAGAATACCCGTTGTTAAGAGGTAGAGTGATTTAGGAGGGTAAAAATCCCCATCACGTTTCCTTACTTCAACTATGAACCTCGAGAGCCATCTGTTTATGTCATCCGCGGAAAAATGGTCCAAATTTGGAATATTTTCAAGTGCAGTATTTCGTGAAATGCGCCAATCATTAAACACACGAACTGACCATGCTGTACTTTTCTTAGTGTTGGCAGGGGTTGTCCCGGAGATAAGTTCATCCAAATCTTCGTCTTTGACTGGATTTCCGAATCTCAACGAATTCTCTGAAAGAGTACACGTATCCTGAATGGTAGTTACTTCCATGTTAGAATGGCTGGGTCCCGTTTCTCCACTCTCGGACTGATATCCAAGATCAAAAGTCATGTCCGCAAAATTAGATATCATGCACTCTGACTTTATGTAGTCCAGTTCTATACGATCGGCGATTTGACTTAATGTAAAGTTTTCATCGTCATCCCCAAGTTCATCGCCCAAAACTGGCAAAAGTTCCATGAAATCAAGATCGTCAACCTCCATCGTGTTTCTTAACTCAACTGTGCGCTTGACGCCAAATTTGAATCACGTGATCATTTGAAAGAGGTTCCCCATGAGGTTAAACTTTCGATAATTCTTAAATTTATCGCACTTTTTAAAAATATTTTCTCAAAAGTTCTATCAAAGTACAGAATATTTAGTGCTAAATATTATCTTTTAAATATTGTATTTAAAATAATAGAATTTATCACTTTTTTCTTATTGATTATAAATTCCCCATTTTCACCCCCTATTTTCTGACAATGGTTCCTTCTTTAATTAATGATGATGCAATTTTCCGAGAATCGTTTCTTCTTTAATTTGTGATGATGCAATACCTTGAATGAGGTTCCATAGGGATAATGCTTGAATAAAATTATATTACACTTAAATTAATACTAATAAACATGTTGTACCCATTTAAAATAAATTTAATATTTATATATCATAGGTTAAAACAGATAAACCATACATATTTTGACTGTTTTGTGGTGTATTGTAAATTATACCATGGTTTGGATTTCACGACCCTGGGTAACCTCACTCGACTTCGTCTCGTGAGGTTAAACCCAGGGTCGTGAAATCCAAACCATGGTATAATTTACAATACACCACAAAACAGTCAAAATTGTATGGTTTATCTATTACTTAAACAATTAAGAGATCATGTACTGCAATTTAAAGTATCAAACAACTAATTGCAGTTTAAATATAATGCATGCGGTTGAGCTTGTCGATTTTTGGGATTAGCAGGTTCATTACCATTCACAGACCTCTAGTGGTCTACCTATTTGCTCTCCTGCGGTTTTTTCCTTGGAAACTTGACAACCAGCCGTGAGAGACCACGTGCCCCCTAAACATGCTACATGTAAAGGTCTGGTTTGCATATCTCCATATATAAAAACTTTATAAGGATTTTTTATTATTGAAATTAATTGCATACATCACAAAATATTCAGCAGACAAGTGTGTTACTCACATGCGATTTACGACATACATGTAGCCTTGTTTTTATTGTTTGTCATTTATTTATTCACAAGAACTAGATTCTAACTTTTAAAAGGTGGTTTCATTCAAAAATATACCCATACAATATTTTGATTTACACGTAGAATGCAGCTGAATGTTACATGCCTCTTCAAGGAACTATCTCCGTCACCAATTTTTTCTATGTCGCCCCCTTAAGCAATCGAAATAGAAAATTCGGTGTTATACCAAGTATAAATTTTTGGCCCTATCCGTACGTCCGTCTGTTTGTCTGTTAATCTGTTTGTCCGCAAAAACTTTGGCTTTATTTCACATGTGTATTCCTTGTGACAAGACCTTTCTTTTTGTATGAATAAATTTGACCTCTGGACTTTAGGATTTGACCCTTTGCAAAAAATTGTAAAGTTTTTATCCTGGTCATAACTTTTGCACAGTTGATGTTAAGGGTTTCATACTCATTTAAAAGGTATATTTATTGTAAAATGTCATTTCCCTAGGATTCATTGGTTTTGGCCCCTTGAACTTGGATTTTGTGCCACTTTTAAATTTTTTTAAACCTCATCCATATATAATTTTTCAACAGTTGATTGGTTTGAACATATTTTTTCTCAATTTCAAACTACAAAAAGATTAGTTGGATCATTTGTTTTATTATTTTGCAGGTATAGTCATTTACACAAGTCTTTTTTTTAAAACAAATTTTTCCATCTCTTGACTTTGGAGTTAAACTTGCATTTTTAGAAACTTCAACCTTCGCCATAGGCTGTCGTTGGGGATTAGTATTTCACCATTATTCTATATAAAGAGTATCTTTCAACTACTTAAAGACCTTAATTACCAGCTGGCATTGCATGCTTTATTTTGTTTATAGAGATCAGTATGAGCACTAACCCGTGATCGAGTGGTGACCTTTTCCTTTCATGCAAATTGGCCACGAGCAATTGAATCACGTTTATTTATTTATTTTTGAGAGGCGTACGGGGGGATGGAGGGGGGATACTATCCTATTCTGACATGCAAAAAAAATTTAAACCACAGGCACATGACGTTACTTATTTTTTTCTTTTAAAAAAGAAACCCTATACCTATATAATTAAACAGTTCGTATGTATATCGATATGAAAAATAAATGTTTTAGAAGGATTTTACCCTTACTTTGGACTTTCAGTAGGCGTGACTTTCTCGGCGCTACGTAATGGTGAATACTAGTAGATTCTCATTGGTTACGAAATTAATAACATCAGGAACTTAAAATTGTTGTTGATAACGATGTGACGACTTATGCCCCACCTCAGTGCCGTGAGAGAACTTTTAATTGGCTATTAAAGTTACGAGTTGACATTCGGCCACATTTCTATCATATGTATATTTCAATAGTGAAGGGAAGCTGTGTAAATTTCAGAAGCTAATTAGGTAACGTCGAGAATGTCACGCCTTACTGAAAGTCCAAACTAAGCGTGTAATGCTCCTATCTAATTTAATGTTTATTAACTAAAAATTAAATTGAAACATATAGATAATTATATATACCATGTATGTCAAAATTTAAGAACAACTTTATCTGCAATTTCAAACTTGTCCAAAATTTCATTATTCCCTGCTTCTAAAGTGCTTTAATGCAATGCTGACATCATAATATAAATTCTTGTTATGTACCTTTTTTATTTTTTGCCACACACAGAATGCTTTTGTTGAATAAAAACACCATGAAAATGTACTCGATTTAGTTGTTTTTTGCTCTTCATAAAAATTAATAGGTCCTATATACCTTTTTTGAACACTGTAAAAAAATAGCTAGTTAAAGTCACTGAGAAGTCTAGTAAATCTATTGTCCATACAATCACTACCTTAAAAGCAGTTTTACTAGGTATTGGGTACATCTTTGTCCCCCGCTTGAAAAGTTGGGGATATTAATTTGGGTCTGTCCGTCCGTCCGTCTTTCTGTCTGTCTGTAACGCTTTCGTTTCCACACGATATCTCGAGAACCCTTTCAACTTTTGCAATGAAACTTTGCATAGCAACTCCCTATGGACTAAAACAGACCCCTATTGATTTTGAGGTCAAAAGGTCAAAGGTCAAGGTAATAAATTCGCAAATTCTGTTTGTTATAACACTTTCGTTTCCGCGCGATATCTCGAGAACCCTTGAGCTTTTGCAATGAAATTTTACATAACAACTCCCTGTGGCTTAAGGAAGACCCCTATTGATTTTGAGGTTAAAAGGTCAAACTTCAAGGTCATAAATGTATACTTTCTGTTTGTGTGTAACACTATCGTTTTCGGGCGACATTTCAAGAGGATGTTGAGCTTTTGCTATGTAATTTTATACCAAAAGTCCCTAGGACCTCTCTCACCCCTCTCAAAGTGTCCCGCCCCGTTTGTTTTATTAGTATTGATTGTATTACATGTCGCTGTTTTTAGCACAGGGGCATGAAGTAGAGTTGTTACATATAAAACAGGTTCTCGGCGGACTTTATATTCTTATTACATCTATTAGAACTGTTTAATAAAGGTTAAATTAGACAACATGCATTGTGTTAAATTTTGACAATATATCAAACGTGAATGTAGACATGTATGTGACTTCGTGGTGTAGTGGTATGTCTCTCGCTTCACATGTGAGAGGGCCAGGGTTCGCATCCCGGAAAATCCAATTTTTTTTTTCGAAATACTTTTTTTTTTTACTAAATTACGAAAGCCCATTGAGCTCATTTTGGTAAGTAAAAAAAATAAATTTTTCGCGTTATAACGCGAAACTTTCGCGAATAAACGCGAAACTTTCGCGAATAAACGCGTAACTTTCGCGTTATAACGCGTAGCTTTCGCGTTATAACGCGAAACCTTCGCGAATAAACGCGTAACTTTCGCGTTATTACGCGTAACTTTCGCGTTATAACGCGAAACATTCGCGTTATAACGCGTAACTTTCGCGAATAAACGCGAAACTTTCGCGTAATAACGCGAAACTTTCGCGAATAAACGCGTAACTTTCGCGTTATAACGCGAAACTTTCGCGAATAAACGCGTAACTTTCGCGTTATAACGCGAAACTTCTGCAGTTTAACCAAGACATCTGCTAAAGTCTCAACTTTCTTTTGAATTTTTTATCAAGTTTTTTTTTTATTACAATGATAAGCAATTAAAAGCTATTTTAAAATTTGACTATCTCAGGCTACAAGTGTACGTTTTCTTCTTATTGACCGTCTTTACCGTCATGGATGGTCTTTCTCAGCGCTGTTTAAAGATTATGCGAGTTTTCCAAAAGTTAAACTTCAATTCCTATTATTATAAATATAAAGATTATGAATTTCGGGGAAAATACCCTTTCCGGTGTCTTTATTTATGCACTCTTTGAAAATTTGAAATAATTTTATTTTATAAAGAACAAGATCTCAGAAATGTGAAAATTGAATAGTAGATTTTCATTTGTCTCCGTTAGATTCACTCTAGAAATACGATATCGGAAAAATATTGACAATAATTCAAAGTGTACAAACTCTGCCGTATATACCTTAATAGTTTTAATTTTTGGCCCTACTCCACGAATTTCTCTATAATCCATCCGGATAAATTTATAATTATTAACAACATACAATTATAATTGTTATTTAAAAAGCATCAT
>PRKT01000307.1:212435-241823 GCA_003671525.1 Saccostrea glomerata | reverse complement strand
TCTGTGAAATTGTTTCAAAATGCTACTCCTCCTACAGTTTTGGTCTGATTTCAGTATAACTTGGCACACAAGTAGACTACACTAAGAACATAAAGAGACTTTATCAACAATCATTATTCTATTTAGTTTCAAATCCCAGCTGCTTAAGTACTTTTCTCTTCCTTTGCTATAAGTTCAAACCAGTAGAGCTTCAGTCTCGACAGAGACTTCTGGTCTATTTTGACCCTTGTAGGGTTTCGTAAAATTGCAATATCCAAAGTCTAGCATACAAAACAGTTGCTATACGAAATTCTTTTAAAAAAAATGAAATCCACATTACATGTTCTATACATGTCTATTCTCCTGTTCGTGTATTTGTTTGGGGATTACTATTTCCAAAGGATTCCAAGTTTGCAAAAGTGTTTGTGAATTGAGCTGCAACGTTTTGCCCAGTGTGCATGCCTATGATATACATGTACTTAATGCCATACCTTGTAGGGAGAGGGCTAAAATAGGCTTTGCCTGCTGCCTAATTCCATTCTGTGAATAAAATTTTGAATACATCAAATTAATATTACAAAAAAAATTGAGAATTAATCTGTATTGAAAGAAACTTGGAAAATTTCAGGGTTTCATCAGTACTGAATAAAAAATGAAAATTAAAGATGTTCCACAAAGAAACAGTAGTTCATGAAACTGCGTGATGATAGTTTGTCAAAATTATCAAAGTTGCAGGGTGGATATATCAAAGTATAAAAATAAGAATTCTATTGTATGATAAAATCAGAGATTTGTAGTCATACTGATCTACAAACAGCAAAATGAAGGACAAGGATGTACGGTCTTACATATTGTATGTAATAATCCATCATTACACGCTTTATCTTGGAATTTAGAATGATTTAAACTTTTAATGATATCAATTAATTCCCAGTCGAAGAAATTTAGTCTTAAAAATTAAAATGCCAAAGCGTATTATCAGATTTGAAATATTCTTGGTACCGTTTCACACAAAGATCTTGGCTTGAGATAAGGATCGATAATTTCAGACTGCATGTACAATGCTGAGGAATGGTTACTGCAAAGATAAGGTACTGGACGACAGAAACTATTCAGACCAGGGCATATATGGACGAAAAAGGGCAATCTTTTGCAGAATATATTAAAAATGTTCTAACAGTAGAAGAGATTAAAATTTTTAGGTCTTTTTACAACATGTATAACATTCAATATTCAAATTTCAGAAAAATGAGTTTTGTATCTAAAATTTTGTGTTTTTAATCCATCTATTGTTCTGATAGCCTGCGCTTAACATTGTAAACCATTTTAAAGATGAACCTTCAATTTTTTTTTTCAATTTCAACTTTTAAATCGTGTTGGAAATGTATTTAAAATTTTGAACTTAAAAGAAAAAAAAAGAAAAGCTGTTAAACAACCAGAACACATTTTCTCTTTAAAGTTGTAGAATTTTACCTGAAATTTCAAAAATACTAAATTCCATGCGCAATTTACGCTTTGAAACATGGTCCAAAATGCCAATTTGTTTTCATCAGATTTTAACGCAGTATGACACTTTTACACTTTTTATATGTTCAGCAGGTTCTTGATAATATGAGTTCCTCCAGGGTTACAAATAATTCATATAAGAATAAATTCGTTTGATTTTTCTCAGGTCTGTTGTAATCAGAAAATATACGTATATGTATGAAATTATCCCTTCGCAACGGAGTTAGAAGCGATATACCCCGGTAATAAAGTGCTTGTGGGTATGTGTGTTAGTTTCTCCTTGTGTGGAACAGAAGTGACGTAATTTACATAGGGATCGATAGTAAATGCTGCTTTTCCTGATTATTTATTTGATCTTCGCGAGGGGATGTTCTGCTTTTCGGAGCCCTTGTTATATATGTACATGTGTAACAAGATGGTATTCAAACTTAAGACTTACGATCAGACAAGATGAAGATATCGGATCTATATTATCAAGAATTTACCAGTACTAAATGAAATTGAGGACAGAAAAGTGACACCACGCCCTTGACACAAATTAGTCATAATGCATTAAAAAAGAGATAACACGTATTATTAAAAAAAATCTTAACCTGATTTATTTTTTGAGGATAAGTAGACACTGGCTGCTAACGCTACTACAAGGTCTCGTTAAGGGGGATTAGCCTAAATGAGTGGGGGATCAGCTAGCCTAAGAAACCTTAGTCCTAATTCTTGGACAATAGAGTGTATTGTCCTTATATAACATCGTACAGAGAGGGCCTTCTATCAGGACCAAGCCCAACTTATCCTCAAAAAGTCAAAAGATTTCCACAATCGCCTTTACTCTAAGCTATAATTTGCAGTCTAGTGCCAAATACCGAGCCTAAGGAATGAATGCATGTAAATTAAATTCCAAAACACTGGACACTAAATCCTATAATAATATGCAACCTACAAATATATAGAATAGTAGATTTCTAGAGCAAACTTTTTAGCATTCAGAGAATCGTTTATGTTTATACTGAGATAATGAATTTTACATGTCACTTGTATCCCTACATGGTGTTTATAAAAAATTCAAGAGGAAAAGCCCACGAGGCGCAGTGGTTTGGATCCACTGTAGCAATGTGGAGTGCGCTAGTATGAACCTCACTCGTTGTCTACTGGCAAATCAAAATTTTTTATCATTAGTCGCGGGATTTGAAATTTTTGGGGATGGGTACAAGTGGTCAGTTACTACTTCTGTGGAAAAACGGTACAATCTGTAGTTTCCGAGATACACCCTAGAGTTTCAAGATCGAAGCCGTTTGTGTTGGGGTCTGGTAGTTTAGGGTGGGTGCTAGAGTGGTAAGTTAAAACTTCTTTGAAAAAATGAAAATGGAATACCGTCTCTAGTTTCTGAGGTACAAACGTCTAGTTTTTATGCCCCGTACTCAAAGATTCGGGGGTATATAGTTTTTATCGTGTCCGTCCGTTTATCTGTCTGTTTGTCCGCAAAAACTTTAACATTGCCAATTATTATAAATTTTGATTAAGTAGAGCTATGACTTTCATATGTCACATGTGTGTTTCTTGTGACAAAAACTTTCTTTGTGTACCACCATATTTGACTTTTTGACCTTGACCTTAGAGTTTAACACACTTTTACACAAAAATTCCAAAATTTCACTTTGGCCATAACATTTAAACGGTTAGCGCTAAAGGGCTTTCAAACTTCACATATGTAATCCTTGCGACAAGGCATTTCTTTAAAACCAACAACCTTGACCCTTTGACCTTGACCTGGGGTTTGACTTCACATATGTTTTTTTTGACAAGACCTTCAATTTGATTCGAATAACTGACCTTTACCTGTAAGTTTGACCTACTTGTTAAAAACTTGAACCTTAGCCATAACCTTTGAACGGTAAGGGCTAGGGATTTCATACTTCACATATGTAATCCCTGTGAAAAGACCTTGAACTTTGACACTTTGACCTTGACCTCGGAGTTTGACCTACTCTTTAATAACAAATCTTGACTACAATTCTCAAAGGGTTAGGGTGCAGGATTTCATACTTCACATATACAATCCTTATGACAGACCTTTCATTTGATTTCAACAACTTTGACCCTTTAAATCTTGACCAACGGGTTTTGACCTACTTTGTAAAAACTTTAACTTTGGTCACAACTTTTGAACGGCTAGGGCTATGGCTTTCATACTTCAAATATGTAATCCTTGTAACAAGACATTTCTTTAGAAACCATCATCTCTGACTCTTTGACCTTGACCTGGAGTTTGACCTACCTTACTTTATGCCGCAAAACCTATTCTTGGCCATAACATTTAAACAAATGGTGCTAGGGCTTTCATTTTTCACAATTTTTTTTTCTTGTGAGGAGACCTTACTTTGGGTACCAACATTTTAATTTGTATTCAAGAAAAGTTAAATTTTCGCTATGTTGTCAGTGCTCATCTTGTAATACCTTTATTTCAATCGGCACATCTTTGCCGATTTTGCCTACTACAAAAATTTGAAAATATAAAAATTTTGTCGAGGACAAAACCTACGAAGGCAGCGGAATTATCCAAGGTTTGCCGAATAGTATTATACTAATTGAATAAACACTGGACTCGTGGACACTGGGGTCCAAAATTTATAATAATAGGGAGGTTGTGGACTCAAAAACCGTGGTTTGCGACGATGAGTATGGTACCAATCGTCAGTTACTTCTATGAAAAAAAGGTACCATCTCTGGTTTCTTAGAAACAAATCTAAAGATTTTATACCAACTATATAATATAATTAAGGTGAAAAAACGGGCTCGGGGAGAACAAACCCCCCCCCCTCCCTGTCCCAGGGTCTGAAATTTGTATGTGGGTGCTATATATGTAGTGTTTAGTTACCACTTCTTTGAATAAAGTGTGATATGGTACCATTTCTACTTCTCTAGGTCTGAACCTTAATTTTGCCTAAATCTAATTGCTCAATCATTCAACCTTTTAGAAACTTTTTATTTATTCGTGTTACCA
Organism: Saccostrea glomerata; assembly: GCA_003671525.1. Taxonomy (NCBI): domain Eukaryota; kingdom Metazoa; phylum Mollusca; class Bivalvia; order Ostreida; family Ostreidae; genus Saccostrea; species Saccostrea glomerata. Next base: position 237,340 of record PRKT01000307.1, on the reverse strand, counting down.
AGCAACATTTTAGTCAATGAATACATTTTTCTGAAGACATATTTTTAAATCAATTTGGCTGTGGTTGCCGCGGGACAAGCAGGAGATAAAACAAGCTAACACATGAATAATTTATTTTTATTCCACATCTGCCCCTATTATCATTAGAAATCCTTGAGAGATGTTGACGACAACAAACCTGGATGAACATTTCTAATCATTTAGAAAAAAAGATGATTGATATTGTTTCAGAGTCTATCTTATATCGACGTCTCACCACAGGGGCGTCTACTGAACACCTAAACGTATACTATAAAGAGTACTGCAGGGGACAATTGTAGATTGACTTATCAGCGGCTATTTATATTGTCCTCTACAAAATTTAAAGTTTTTGAATTTATTTTTTTTTATTTTTCAAATGCAATTCGGTAGATGACATAAATATAATACTGTGATGAAAATATGTTGCCATGGCTATTAAACCCCTGTCACACCAGGGCTGCGTCCTCACGGCGACTGCACGGCGTCCTCAAAAAATGCAAAACGCCGAGGTGATCGCAGTAGAGTCTCCTACAGCGCCGTGACAACGCGGCGAGATCTCCACTGAACGCCGTAGGGTCGCGTAGGGTCTCCTAGAACGCCAGAGGATGGCGATCACTTTGAGCATGCACAAAGTACGCGCCGTGTGATCGCGGTCTGATAAGAACGCAGTAGAAACGTAGTATGATCGCCGTAGCAGCGCGGTGAGATCTCCAACAACGTAGTGGGAGCTCCGTACGAACGCCTTGAAGACGCACATGATCGCGGCACGAACGCAGTGATAGTAGACTGCGCTTCCACGGAGACCTCACGGAGATGTCGCAGAGTCCTTGGAGATGTCACTGCGTTTCTATCGCGTTCTTACGTCGCTTCTAATGAGATTTATCGTTTTGTGATTTTTTCGACTGCGACTACACGGCGACAGCACGGAGTAGTCACTGCGATCATTGCGCTCCCGTGGCGTCTCTACAGCGTCCGTTTGCGATCACAATGCGCTTTCACGGCGTTGTTAGAGCGTTGTCAGCCAGCTCACAAAACAAGAGCAAACGGGTCATATTTGGTCAGCAATAATTTCAACGTATATGTTGCACTAGGAGCATTTAAGTGAAAAAATGGAAGATAAAATTACACCAGAACTTGTTCTGGTGTTTCAATTAAATTTTGTAGAAAACTTTTCAGTGTGTTTTATTTTATTTTTTACATGAATTTCACAATAAAATAAAAAAAATCTAACAACACATCTGAACCGATAAAATTGAAAAAAAGAAAGCAGTTTAATCATAAAACTATTAATAATTTAGTACTTAATTATTAAAATAGAACATTTTTTAATTATTAAGAATATTTCTTAGAAGTCTTTTCATCGTGTAACTTGAATCTTTAAACAAAAATGTTTTACATTCCTTCTGAATATATATCAATGAGTATAGAACGCATTGTGAACGTATTGTGAACGCAGCCAGCGCAGTGAGAACGCCGTGAACACGAGGTGAAAACTCCTAACGCGCAGTGAAAACTCCACGGAAGCGCCGTCAATCGCCGAGAGATCTCCATGGGAACGCAGTAGGACGCCGGGAGATCGCCGTAGAATCGCGTACGTCGCCGTAGGGGACGCCGTAACATCTTCATATTGTGACAATTTTACAGAAATTTGTGCCATTTCCTTGCGATTCCACGGCGATTTTAAAAATCTAACAACGCCGTAATGACTCCGTGTGAACGCAGCTCGGTGTGACAGGGCCTTTATTGCTGATCTATGAATTCAGAGTTATTAAGGTGACACAAATTGGCATTTGACAAGAATTTCAAAAGCATGTTACAGTAGTAAATTATTCTGAAAAAAAACAACTTTTGATGCTTTAATCTTCAGTCAACCATATAATATGTAGCCTCACAGATACTTATTAAACAGCAAGGCAAACATTCTTCAATGAGATAACACATTTCTTTCCTACCATTTTGTGCAATGGCATGCAAATTCATTTACAAGAAAGAATTTAAATAAAATTTTTATAGAGGTTACAAAATTTATTTAAGGCTTTGATTGCATGTTTTCTGTTCCTGGGAGTGTGTAATACAGTTTGCAGACTTGTTGAAAAGAAATTGGTTATTAAGGCTCCCCGTGTCCAATCCAGTGCAAAAGGAGTCGTTTTCACACAGTATTATATGCAAATATTTTCACTTGCCAAAATCAACAACGTTTAATCGCAAGGTAAAGCAAATCTAGAAATGTTGGGACATTCCATCAGGTCAACTATTAAAGCGTGAAATGGTGCAAACTTGGCAATTTATCAAATTTTATATCTCCTTCTTTGCTCCTTGTTGTCAATTTACAATTAGGTACACCTGCTTTTTCCAACTGCATATGACTAATATGTAATAAGTATTTAAATCTCAATTTTTTATTTCAATATTGTTTTTAATGCAAATTAATTATATGTGTTAAATTTTATAGGAGTAACTACTCGGAGTGCCTGTACGTTGTGTGTTTGTCTTTTAGTTCTGTAGCTGTACCAGACTCAGTCATGTACACTGTAGACCAGACCCACAGAACAACAAGACTAGATTGTTTGTCATATTTACATTCTTAAAAGGCATAAGAATTATACTTAACCAAGCATTTACTATACTGTCATATAAAATCATGACGGCAGACAAGGTCCTGGACGATTTGATTTAGACCATCATTTGCAAACTAATTTTCAATTCGTTTTAATATTTTGAATATTGCTGTTTTAAACTACTACGTTTGAATGTGAATTAGGAAACTACACGAGCAATTAGCTCCAACATTGTAGTTAATTGTGGTGATAAAGAGTTTATTACCCACGTTAAGATTATAACCCAGCCATTTGGATATAACCATGAAAGACTTGGGCTCTCCCGTCAGAATAGTGAGCTGGCGACACAAGACTCCGGAGAGATGGCGGCATCTTGACTTTCAAATTCTCCATTCATGTTTTTTTTTTTATCAAAGCCTTGCTGTTTACTTACGATCGGAGAGAATCAAAAGAGTTAATCGTCCTTAATTCTCCATCAATAATTTATAAGAAAACATTTATCTTTTGACTGATTTTTATCAATCAATGTTACATGAATAAACCCACAGTGACCTCAGTTCTACATAAAAAATGAATAAGGAACTTTTTATCGTTTTATCAAACGTAGTTTATGGAAGTTTTCGTATTTCATTAAATCATATAATTCATAAAATACTGATACTGATGGCGATATATATACTAGGGTGGTCCTAATGTAGGTAAAATACCTTCTTGGTTCTGCGGAGTAAAGTCAGAACTGTTGGCCACAGAATGATACAATCTCATTATTAATGAAGTGCTAAAAGAAAATAATCGTAAATCTTCCGTTTCCATAACTTTCTATTTTTTTTTATCTCAGCAAACCATTGGCTCTAGATCTGCTTCCTAATAATTTATATAGTAGCAGCTTGGAAGGCTCTTTGATGGCTGATGTTTTTAAGAAAAGACCTGGGTAGGTGACAGAGCATTGCGCAATTTTCGTGCCTACCATTCAATTGAGTTTTCGCAATTTTGTCTCGTATTTAATCCTTTAAGGCATTATCCTTTATACTTATTTCTTAATGGAGAGAGAATTTGTGTATTGGGAGAAGTTGTGGTTTACACAAATATTCTAGCCTGCTGTGAGCGAGTCAATATTGACTGTGCCCTAAATGTTGGTGTACTTTAACTCAGATCTGCCATTCATAAAATGTACAATTATCAATCCCTAAGTGGAGATTTAAAATCGTAACACTTGTTGTCCCTGGATTCTTAGTTACCATTCATAAACTGGGTTCTGGTAAGGAGCTCAAAATCTTAAAGGAGATAAAGTAGGCTAATGAGAGAGAGAGAGAGAGAGAGAGAGAGAGAGAGAGAGCATATACATGCAAATAAAATAACGAAAGGAAACATTGAAAATCAAAATTTTAAAAGTAATTGTATTTTTAAAGGCTTTTTTTGAAAGAACTTCTATAAAAAGTTTTCTGGCATGATTTGGTCAAATATTAGTGCGATTTTGTGTGCTTTGAAGTAATCGTTAGTCATTTTTTTTTTTAATTATTCTTGCCCTTTTCTAAAATATGCGATATGTATTGAAATGACTTTAAAAATGATTATACACTGTATACAACTAAAAAAAACACGGCGAATCGATCATTGAGTTGTCTCGCTTTGGATGTGATTATTTTTGTTTTTATCTGGATTGTCGTTCTTTTTACAGGGCCCTGTAAAAAGAACGACAATCCAGATAAAACAAAAACGGGGGTTACACTACACTATGCAAAGAGAAGTTTAAATGCAGCGGGGGTTTTCTGTTCCCTTTTTATTGAGTATGTGTGCATTTAAGATATTTATTAGTCGGGATCGAAAGATCCGAGGCGTATATTGATTTTGTCCTGTCTGTCTGTTTGTCTGCAACCTTCGTACTTAGTATGCATACTCCACTAATTAAGCTCTTTCAAATGACACCAAGGTCAGCGACCTTGTGACCTTGACGGTGACCTTTATGCGTAAAATAGTTTTTTTTTGTCGGCAAACATTAACCTTCGTCATAACTTTTGAACCATGAAAGACAGAGACTTCATATTTGGTATGCTAAAATTGTTTTTTTTTTGTTGGCAAACTTTAACCTTCGCCATAACTTTTGAACCATGAAAGATATAGACTCTATATTTGGTATGCATACTCAACTACTTAAGCTCTTTCAAATGACACCAATGACAATGATCTTGTGACCTTGACTGTTTCTTTTATGTTAAAATGGTTTTTTTTTTAACTTTCACCATACATTTGAACCGTCAGAGATAGAGACTTCATATTTGATATGCATACTCCACTAGTAAGGTTCTTCCAAATGACATCAATTACAATGGCCTTGTGACCTTGACTGTGACCTCTATGCTAAAAATAGCTTTTTTCGAACTTTGTTTCCGCCGGGCGCATAGTGTTTCACAAACACATCTTGTTTTTTTTTTACTTTCTACTTTGGAGACATTTAATGTTTAGTTTTAATTCATTGTGTCATTAAATCTAGTATGTATTTAAATTATTGTAATCACCCTGCAACCGTTCGAACAGATGCTACGCTAAAAGCGTAAACAAATCGCAAAAGTATTCATATGATCTTAAATCATAATTACTTCTGACAGAAAAATAAATGGATCATCTTTTTTACCTGCTCATATAATGTAAAATTACATCGTACAAATTTATTTTTTTAATTCTTGGAGTATTGTATTAAACAGAAACTACAATCTCAAAATTGCTTCAATAAAAAAAATCTATCAAGAAAAGATTTTATCTAACTCGTCTGAAGGACGACAGTTTTATATCGTTAGGCATCTTTTTCCATCTACCACAAAATGGAAATAACTGTTGATTACGTGTTTGCCTCCAGGTTTCATTATTTTTGTCATAAAATTCAGATTTGAGCACTGGGCAATCAGGTCTTTTTAATATGGAACCAATTCAAAGAGAGAATTTTACTGCATTTTTCCTAACAGAAATAGATTGAATTACTTCAAACCATTCACTTGTTTACAACAATTTCGCGCTATAACGGTGTGAAAACGCCATCAAACAGAGAAGCTACTATTCTGATTACAATGGAGATCAATTAAACCTCTACAGACAGAAAATTCCTGTTTGATCCTCGTTATTGACTGATTTATTTGAGCAAACAATTTGAGCTGCTGTACAAGACATCACGGGTGGTGAAAGTCTAAGGTAAGACCAAATTATCTCAAAAACTAGAATTTCATAACCTGCTGATTCATAGCACTTATATTTGTCAATCCGACATGTTTTAATCTTTTTGAAAAAAATATGCAAATTAATGTGTAATATGCGCGCATACGTATGCATGGAATTCTTTATTCTGATCCCGGCCTGTTAATTCTCAAACAGTTGGTGGAAAATTTTTAACTGAGGATTTTCCCCCCAGAAAAATGGTATGTCTCTTAATATTTTATTATTTTCAAGGAAAAAAGTTAACCAGAGATAATTGAGAATATTTAAAAAAAAACAAAACAACAATTTTGGACCATTACTCTCAATAAAATTTTATTTTTATACAATTTTATCAAAGTCATGTTTTTGTTATTTGTCGCTGAATCTCTTCAACTGAATGAATCTATGAAACTCTTTGATGGCACCTGCCGTTATTATGATAGGCCGGAGACACGGATATTCTCTCTCCCTCTCTTTTTTTTTTTTGGTTTCCTTAATGTAAAAAAAAAATCGGCTTCTTTCATGTCTTTCTCTGACTCCTTTTGATGGTAACTTTAGTTTTATGTAAATGTAGACATACACTGATGAGCGTGTAAAATAAAGAACAGCCATAAAAAGACCATTAGTCTTTTATATATGCTTACATCACCTCTTTTAGCTTTATTATTTAGTATATATGTTTCACCGACTTAATATCTATTGTGTTTAGAAAAAATGGTTTGATATTTCACAAACACCTAGTATTTATATAAAATTTTAATTCTTTCAAATTAAAATTTTTCTTTAGAATTCGAAAATCCATAAACCCTATAGCTAACAACATGTATAAAGGAATAGGCAATTACATTTATTATACATAAATGTATGATATTGTTCAAAGTATTAAGAAAAAAAAGATAAGGTTGTAACAGGGTTGATTGATTTGATCAGAAAGGCAATAGTATCATACAATTATTGACTGGGTATGAGGGAGATATATGATTTGTTACACCTTGAGGTGAAAATGTAGCCCCTGGCCGCAGAACAAAGCCAACATCTTCACCTTCAGGACCAACGAATCAAATGTTGCCGGAATCTCAGTCTATGTCTGTTTTTGCTAAACCCTTTTAATCTGTATTTCTTCCCCCCGAGTGAGCCTTCTTTACCCAAATCCTATCTTCTTTTACTCAACAAGGCGAATACATAAAAGAATCAACTATTGAACTCTAGTATCTTATCATGAAAATCATAATTATATAGAAATAGGATTTTGTACATCTATTTTTTATTTGAATAAAAACATATAAGAACATTTTGTGGAAGGCAAGCCATTAACTTCACGGAACTGCTTAATGCATGTCCATGCTGAGTTTTATCTTTCACATTTCCGCCCGAGTGGTGCGTCATGTCTCTCCTTGTCACCCCTATCAATCACCTGAACTTAATCATTATCCGACCTTATAATCTGTAGAAATGATAGAAAAACTAAAATTATTTTTATTGCTAAACAATTCTATTTTAAAATCAAAAACATGTACCTACGTATCATGTCGCCCAATGAACAGAGCGACACTTGGGGATCACTTTACCCGCGGCGCCTGTCTGTCCGTCCGTCTGTTAATTACGTTTTGGGGTAGATCTACCCATCTCTTATCCACCACGGAATGAAATTTGCTGAAACTTTCTCAGAATCTTTAATACATATTGCCATTGTGCACCTGAGTCCTATTTTACTTTTTGATCCGACACATATTTTGGGTTTCCCATAGCAAAACATGGATACTTCCATTATATTCATATGGAGGCGGGGGAATCATTTAGTTATCTCATTGCTAACAGTACCTCTAGTTATATTCCGGCTTGAAATGCTCGATAGCAACATAATATAAGACATGATATTTTATTGAAAATTAAAAATTTTAAAGATATACCGTGTAAGCTGAATTTTTAGCGAGGATTTAATTTTGGCATCATTCTCAGAGTGCTGAGATCGCCAAAATTGAATATCGCTAAAATTTATTGCGTTTCATTTGCAATTGCTTATTTAGTGAGAATTTTGAAATCTCTTAAATTACATCTCGCCAAAAATAAAATACCGATTTTTTAAGGTTAAATCGCTAATTTTGAGTCTCGCTAAAATTTCCACTTATACGGTATATTAACTTGAATTAAGTCAGTGTCGATAGAAGTCCCTTTTGAAGGCCTTGGTAAAATTAACTACATTTCTATTTATTTCCCCTAAGAATCTTTATAAATTTATAGAAATACATTTATTTATATTAGCTATAATTGCAGATACTGTTCTGGGAGAGGACCAGTTTACAGCTTCTTGCACATTAATGCATTTTGTACTTAACTTACGATTTCCACATATTTGCTGACAATGTAAGTAAACAGTATTTTAAGTGTTAGAATGAAGTGTAACTTTGCCTTCAAAACATTTTATGATATTTTTAAAAACCGATATTCAATATCAAAGAAGACGGCGCCGTCCTTTGCACGTTCGCCATTTTTAGCAGACGATTGTGTTTGACCAAGAGAAAGGAAGCTTTCGACGTACGATGCATAATTAAAATTAATTAGTACTTGATATTCCTAACACGTCAAATGCATTTTAAGCATGCTGCACATGTGAAACTGTGAATAATCTTCTGAGTAATATTTTTGAAAAAGACAAATTAAGCAAACAAGTCAACTCTGTCGTCGTTTACATAATAAAGAATTTTTAAGAAACCTAAATGACAAAAATTACATTTGAAATTTATCAAGTTACTTGTTAAACACAATTTACTATGATTAAGTGCATATGCGTATACTCCAAAGCAAATAACTCATCATAAATAATGTTAAAAGATATATATATATATATATGTGATATTTGGTATTTAACACGAAGAGAAAAAAATCTTTGAATTCTGTCAATAATTTAAATCTGTACAGTCATACGAAAGTAAGCGATTTATTTGATGATAATAATGACATTGGAATGCATTCTTCGTTGTAGTTCTTAATTCATTGCTTGATTTGATTAGACGCAATCTTTGTAAGTTTTTTAATAGCGTTTAAATGTGTGCCTAACACATAGTGTACTGCTAAACCATAATGAATGTCTGAAGAGGTCGATGTCAGTGTTGATTGAGTAGATAACAGTTATAATACATGTATACTACTAACAGAATAGTGCTTCTACACTCGCCACTTATCATGACAACATACCTATATATGTGTGAAAAGAATTTAAAAATAGGAGGTAAGATTGACAATAACCCAAGGTCCTTAACCCTATTAATTTGTTGAAAGGTCTTCGAACATCACCAAACGTATCAGAAAACAGGATGTGTTTGTAAAACACTGATACCTCCATGTCGCAGCTTATGGCAAAGGTTCAAGTTTGTCAAATGCAAGTCAAACTCCAAGGTCAAAAGATAAAGAAGATGTGTAAACCCACATGAAGGACTTTGGTCAATGATTATACGTGGTAATTATATATGAAAGCCCATGCATCTTCTCTTCAAAAGATATGGCCAAGGTTAAAATTAAAAGTGGGTCAAACTCCAAGGTCAAGGTCAAAAGACCATAATTCATACTACGCAAAGGACAACCTTGTCAAAAAAATTATACATGCACATTTTAAAAGCCCTGGCACCAACTATTCAAAAGTTATGAACAAGGTTCAAGATTTTCAAAAGAAGGTAAACCCGCTTTCGGTGTCTTTGGTTTGAACATATATTTTATTGTAATTTCTAGTTACAAAGAGATTGGGCACAAGTTCCAAAAACTTATGACGCCCTCTCCCTAGATGTAAATTACAAAAATTCAATTAGGTAGAGATTATAACCCAGCCATTTGGATATAACCATGAAAGACTTGGGCTCTCCCGTCAGAATAGTGAGCTGGCGACACAAGACTCCGGAGAGATGGCGGCATCTTGACTTTCAAATTCTCCATTCATGTTTTTTTTTTTTATCAAAGCCTTGCTGTTTACTTACGATCGGAGAGAATCAAAAGAGTTAATCGTCCTTAATTCTCCATCAATAATTTATAAGAAAACATTTATCTTTTGACTGATTTTTATCAATCAATGTTACATGAATAAACCCACAGTGACCTCAGTTCTACATAAAAAATGAATAAGGAACTTTTTATCGTTTTATCAAACGTAGTTTATGGAAGTTTTCGTATTTCATTAAATCATATAATTCATAAAATACTGATACTGATGGCGATATATATACTAGGGTGGTCCTAATGTAGGTAAAATACCTTCTTGGTTCTGCGGAGTAAAGTCAGAACTGTTGGCCACAGAATGATACAATCTCATTACTAATGAAGTGCTAAAAGAAAATAATCGTAAATCTTCCGTTTCCATAACTTTCTAATTTTTTTTTATCTCAGCAAACCATTGGCTCTAGATCTGCTTCCTTATAATTTATATAGTAGCAGCTTGGAAGGCTCTTTGATGGCTGATGTTTTTAAGAAAAGACCTGGGTAGGTGATAGAGCATTGCGCAATTTTCGTGCCTACCATTCAATTGAGTTTTCGCAATTTTGTCTCGTATTTAATCCTTTAAGGCATTATCCTTTATACTTATTTCTTAATGGAGAGAGAATTTGTGTATTGGGAGAAGTTGTGGTTTACACAAATATTCTAGCCTGCTGTGAGCGAGTCAATATTGACTGTGCCCTAAATGTTGGTGTACTTTAACTCAGATCTGCCATTCATAAAATGTACAATTATCAATCCCTAAGTGGAGATTTAAAATCGTAACACTTGTTGTCCCTGGATTCTTAGTTACCATTCATAAACTGGGTTCTGGTAAGGAGCTCAAAATCTTAAAGGAGATAAAGTAGGCTAATGAGAGAGAGAGAGAGAGAGAGAGAGAGAGAGAGAGAGCATATACATGCAAATAAAATAACGAAAGGAAACATTGAAAATCAAAATTTTAAAAGTACTTAAACAATTAAGAGATCATGTACTGCAATTTAAAGTATCAAACAACTAATTGCAGTTTAAATATAATGCATGCGGTTGAGCTTGTCGATTTTTGGGATTAGCAGGTTCATTACCATTCACAGACCTCTAGTGGTCTACCTATTTGCTCTCCTGCGGTTTTTTCCTTGGAAACTTGACAACCAGCCGTGAGAGACCACGTGCCCCCTAAACATGCTACATGTAAAGGTCTGGTTTGCATATCTCCATATATAAAAACTTTATAAGGATTTTTTATTATTGAAATTAATTGCATACATCACAAAATATTCAGCAGACAAGTGTGTTACTCACATGCGATTTACGACATACATGTAACCTTGTTTTTATTGTTTGTCATTTATTTATTTATTCACAAGAACTAGATTCTAACTTTTAAAAGGTGGTTTCATTAAAAAATATACCCATACAATATTTTGATATACACGTAGAATGCAGCTGAATGTTACATGCCTCTTCAAGGAACTATCTCCGTCACCAATTTTTTCTATGTCGCCCCCTTATGCAATCGAAATAGAAAATTCGGTGTTATACCAAGTATAAATTTTTGGCCCTATCCGTACGTCCGTCTGTTTGTCTGTTAATCTGTTTGTCCGCAAAAACTTTGGCTTTATTTCACATGTGTATTCCTTGTGACAAGACCTTTCTTTTTGTATGAATAAATTTGACCTCTGGACTTTAGGATTTGACCCTTTGCAAAAAATTGTAAAGTTTTTATCCTGGTCATAACTTTTGCACAGTTGATGTTAAGGGTTTCATACTCATTTAAAAGGTATATTTATTGTAAAATGTCATTTCCCTAGGATTCATTGGTTTTGGCCCCTTGAACTTTGATTTTGTCCCACTTTAAAATTTTTTTTAAACCTCATCCATATATAATTTTTCAACAGTTGATTGGTTTGAACATATTTTTTCTCAATTTCAAACTACAAAAAGATTAGTTGGATCATTTGTTTTATTATTTTGCAGGTATAGTCATTTACACAAGTCTTTTTTTTAAAACAAATTTTTCCATCTCTTGACTTTGGAGTTAAACTTGCATTTTTAGAAACTTCAACCTTCGCCATAGGCTGTCGTTGGGGATTAGTATTTCACCATTATTCTATATAAAGAGTATCTTTCAACTACTTAAAGACCTTAATTACCAGCTGGCATTGCATGCTTTATTTTGTTTATAAAGATCAGTATGAGCACTAACCTGTGATCGAGTGGTGACCTTTTCCTTTCATGCAAATTGGCCACGAGCAATTGAATCACATTTATTTATTTATTTTTGAGAGGCGTACGTGGGGATGGAGGGGGAATACTATCCTATTCTGACATGCAAAAAAAATTTAAACCACAGGCACATGACGTTACTTATTTTTTTCTTTTAAAAAAGAAACCCTATACCTATATAATTAAACAGTTCGTATGTATATCGATATGAAAAATAAATGTTTTAGAAGGATTTTACCCTTACTTTGGACTTTCAGTAGGCGTGACTTTCTCGGCGCTACGTAATGGTGAATACTAGTAGATTCTCATTGGTTACGAAATTAATAACATCAGGAACTTAAAATTGTTGTTGATAACGATGTGACGACTTATGCAGGTGACCCTACACTATCCAGTCAATTATATAATAATGTATAGGTCATCAGTCACTTCCCAGTAGACTTTCAGTTAACTGAGTAGAGGAGTTTCATCCCTTAGATTTAAAGTTTCTGCGCAACTGTTCTCTCGAAGCTACATGTGTTTGACGAATATACACGTAATTTATTTTTGTTTTTAGAACACTCTCATTTAAGAAGAAATTCCGTATAAGGATTTATCACAAAGAATTGTTACTCGTGTATTCAGTAGTGGGATTGATAGACCAGTAATAAACATTAGGTAGTTTGTTATGTTTTGGTGTGGAATATCTGAATTTTGGGACAGACCAGATAAAAACTGCAGAATTATAGTGTTTTGGTTTCATAAAGTACTCTAGTTTCATATAGTACTCTTTGAACTGTAGCTTTGGGGTACTATAATGTAAATTATTTTGGTCAAGGACTAATATATAAAACCATAAGACTACCGTTTTGCAGCTTTCTAAGTCAAGGATAGCTGTTGATTAGCTAAATATTAGCAGTTAATACATCCCTTATAAATTATCGACGCTTTCAAAATTTTAATTGCATGCTTAATGCACATTTCTCCTACTCAGTTAAAAGCGTGTTTATTAAAATAATGAAAATATTTTTAACAAAAGTGAAAGAATCCACTCAGCTCTGTTGGTTTGTTATAACTACCACTTATTGCGTAAACTTGAAAGGAAATTAACAAAAGTCTATCGTCATTTACAACCTTAATCTCAAATAACAATGCTTTGAAATTGAATGTGACCTACTGCGTGTTTTTTAATCTAAATCAATTTGAACATTTTTTCTCCTTTCTTATCATAAGAAAAATATTCTCACGGCCAAACACGAAGCAATCAATACCAGCTCTCACACCAATAGAAATATGTATTAATCAAAAGTATATTCACTCATATCCACGTATTCGCTGGACAGTCTTAACAGGATAAAAATAGAATCCGCCCTAAATTAATTAAATATTTCTATTTTCAATATTTGTCTGCGTTCCAGATTTTGAGAATGTTGAAACAATTCATTGTTCTTCAGTGTGGTCTGTAGGCTCTCGATAGGCCGTAGGTGGCGAAATACCGAGTGCCAGGGACAATATTGAGATTAAGGCTTAAAGAAAAAACCTTTCAATATAGCTACATACCACCCAATGTTGACCTGGATAGTGGCATTAAAGGTCGTCCAAAAGGACACAGGATCGAGTTCAGTGGGTCAGTATCGAGACCAAAACTGAAACGTGCTGCATCATTTTACTTCAGATTTATATCGTTATTTTAATCACACACACAAAATCTTTCACACTATAAAATGCCCTCATTTAAACTTTCTTCCTTTTATGTGAATTGTAGAAAGTTGATTCAGCTACCTGTACATATAATGTTACATAATTTGCCGAACAGTTTTTGCAGAAAGCGGATACTGACCTCTAGAAGTGCGAATGAATAATTAATTTTTAAACCAGATTCTATAGTGTACCATATACACTCTCGTGTCAAAGTGTAAGCAATAGTATACGTAGACTGTATCTGATGCAGTCAACCAACTGGTCTTAAACAGAAGTATGATACATTTAACTATCATACATAATTACAAATTTAGTTTTTGTCACATCTACATATGCATATTACAGGCACTTGTTTCGTATACGGGACACCCCTACTTATTTTTATCACAAGGTACCTATAACTCAATTTCAGTCAGGTATCAATATCAATATATAACATCGCTCGAATGTGCAATACCTTGTTATGATGTAACATGTAACATTTTATCTGAGATCCAGAAGGTAAAAAAACACTTCAATGTGTTCTTCCAATTTTCCTCAACCTGGCGAGCGTCATAGCCCTGTTGTTCTTGTTTGCTAAATAATTGTACAAGAAATAAATATTATATGCCACGCAGTTCTTGTATAAGAAGCAAGTGTCAAGGTGCAAAGATAAGTTTTAATTTATTCAGGGGAAGAAAAATTTCGAATATGAAAATTGCCTATCGATTTCAGTCTGTTTCGGAATTAAATCGCACCTCTATGGAATATTTAACCTATTTATAGCAGTCATTGATAAATTTCTCTTATATACGAGACAGAAGTTAGGACTGTGTATGCGTAGTCTTCTCTACTAAGCCCCATTATGATAATCTTAATGGAATACGTACATATCCATTGATAATCAACCTCTCAAAGAATTCTTATAAACGCCAAATAAAGCTTATCAGATATGGGTATATTCAACATTTATAATTATACCTATCGATAAAATTCCCCGGTTATCAATACAAAGTGCCGTATAATTAGTCGGTAGTTTGGGATAAAGAATTCCAATTTCTCCAAGAGTCTACTTATACCAGCTATTGCTTAAAATACCAACCTTTTTTATTTTGTATTTTAATTTTCACAGGGGTCTCCGCATTCTCTGTGATCTCACAAGGGTCGCCACATTCTCTTTGGTCTCACAGGGGTCGCCAGGTTCTCTTCTTGATCTCACAAGGGTTACCACATTTTCTTTGATATCATAAGGGTCGCTACATTCACTATGGTCTCATCAAAACGTTTGCTTTAATCAAATCAATCACTCAAAGCAAAAGAGAGCACCGAGATCAGACTAGCTTTATATCGTCCTCAGGCATCTCCGTGTAGGAAAACTATGATGCATTGGCTCTTTTGGTACAAGAAAACAAAGAACAAGTTTATTTTTAAATACTGTTGTTTCTCCTGATAAATTCTTTGATAGTTTTAACCTAAAATGTTGTAAATAGAAATAAAAGGTAACGTTTACGCCAATAATATTGTTTTAGCACCATGCAATGATTAAAAAGTTAAAACCAAGGTTAAAGTCTTTCCAAAGTAGGTAAAACTCAACGTAATGCAATGAAGTCGACAACACAAACAGTTATGGTCAACATTATAATTTTAGTAACATTTTGCAAAAGTGTTTTCCAAGGTAAATGTCAAAAGGTCAAATATGATGGCAACTCCAAAAGTTAAGGAGAGGAGGAAAGTTTTCGCGGACAAAAAAATAAACAGACCGACATTATACCGACGAGGGTTACAGACAGCCAGGTGGACAGACAAAATCTTATATTAATCTAAATCTTTGAATACGGAGGCATTAACAAATGACTTTAACCTCATTTTTGAGATACAACAATGTATATGATGTTCTGAAGTTACCGCTTCTTTAACAAGTTAAAACTTTTTTCTCTTAAGATTGCTTCTTTCTCACTGGATTGATTCCTTACATTTACTCTGGGCAGTCCATCGAACCTGTCCTTAGTCCTGCTGTTCTTATTGGTCAAATAAATCTTGGTGCTTCTCTATCAACTTGGCGAAATCTGTTGATATTTTTTTTAGTCTCTAAACAAGCAATGTGTATAGAAAATGTTTGTTTTCTATTGTAAACGTATCAAGTACCTGAGAAATTCTTAAGAAAAAATCTATCAACCAAATAAAAATACGATGTTGACAAGAAAAACAAATTTTTAATTGAAACCGATCTCCGACTTATCATTTTATAAGGAACCGCGCGTCATTCACAGACCATATCTGGTTTGATTCTTTTAGAACTTGCGTCAAAGGAATTTCGGACAAGCTCCCAATAGCTCTAATTAAATTGAAGAGAACAAATATTGACACCGGGCAACAGTTCCCAGTGTTTGATTAACGAACTTCATTTTTAAACTCCAATGATTTGGTTCATGGTGGCCTCAGTGTTTGAGTTTTTAAAAATAGTATCCATTTGAAGAACTGTAGTAAGTTCACGGATAACCTTACTCTCAGGTTTTCAGTACAGCCAAACTTATCTGTTAACATTTTTACTTTTTTAATTGCACTTAAGTCGGTGGCTTATCTACTGCTTTCAAAACTTAGAATAGATTGTAATTTGTTTGAAAGAATGTTTCAGATTGTAAAAATTGCGGCGTGTTACCCGAACACTCACAGTAAAAACATGTAGAATTTCACAGCTGGTAAACAAGTGATTACCCCACAATAACGGTAATTAAAGCATTGTTCCGCTGTCTTGTGGCAGACAAAACAAACCCTGGTTAAGGTCGCCTCTGTCCTACCCGTATTATAACTCAGGTGAGTCCCGTGAAAAACGCTGTCAGAGATAGGTGTGCCATTACAACATCAGTCTTGTTTACACTGAATACCCACAACGACAAGAAGGCAGTTCCTTTGGCCGATTCTTTTAAAAAGGTCACATAAACGTAAGTACGCTATCTCAATATTTATTCAATCTAAAACTTACGAGCAATTACGATTCTTATTTAGTATCGCTTATATAAAAATTACGACCCAGAGCGTTAAAACAATAACTAGAATATGCATTGGGATATTTTGTCTGTAGTTTTTCTTGTGGGACAAAATATCAGATCACAATTTTAAATGGGAGACAATATCCAATAGAATTTAAGATATTTCCAGTAGGATTATGGTGGGGTATCAATTAGGTTACTGGTAGAACCCCCCCCCCTGAAATCTCCTATGACTTGTTTTCAGGTTAATAACTTCTACAATATATAAGCTACAGGTATCCTATATAAGGAATTTCACGATAAACCCCTCCATGTATTTATGCCATTTGTACATTTTATTACAACTGGAAAACATGTTGGAAAAGTCCGGACTGATGTCTTGTCCAGAGTTAACAAGTTCTTACTGTGAAGATAACGAACGAAATAACGAGGAATACCCATTTTCAGTAAATTGTACATTGATTCTTATGAGTTAATTAATTACAATTGTAACGAAAATGTAAGTTTTATGAGTTTATGTTTCACAGACTTTATCAGCTCATAATGTACCAGACTCTAGTGAAAATGAGAGGAAACTTACCGTGAGTCAGAACCTACGAAAATCTATAAAACGTCGATAATTTTTAGTCAGAACCTACGAAAATCTAAAAAAAAACGTCGACCATTTTTAGTCATTTTATCCCCTCGCAAGGGAGTTGAAGGGGATTTTGTAAAGCGCTTGTTATGTGTTATACATGCACCCCATGTACCATATATTAGTTTGGGTGAATAAAGTGAACTTGTAAATTAGAGTGTGTGTGTGTGTGTGAGAGAGAGGGTGTGTGTGTGTGTGTTAGTTCGTCCTTGTGCGAAACGGAATTAAGTGAGGTAATTAGCATCGTATTGATATCGAATATTGTCTTGATTTATGAATATGCTCTTTGCGAGGGGATACTTCGCTTAACATGCCCATCATTTTTGTTTGTCAGTTTCCTTTGTTATAAAAATGTTTAACAATATTTGAATATTTAATCCTATCAATATTGAAATATATATTGCCGAAAGGTCAGAGTAATACACGAGTTGTGTAAACTTATTATGAATATGGTGATATCCCACGATGGTTAAAATAATACCCCAATAGTCTTACTCTTTGTGGTGACGTTTTTGCTGACATCGTAACAAAAGTAAAATAACAATGGTTAATTACATTGTCTTTATAGGAAAGATTGAAAACTTAACCAGTCAGAAGATGTTACGATTTTATTCTGTATTTTCTTTAATTTGATGTTCATTGACCAGAAAGAGCATTTGGATTACTTGAAATAACAGTATAACCACGACAATCGTCTTACGCGATACCCATTATGTCGGCGCTAAATTTCTAACCCTTTTTTCATGTTATCCTAATACACTGAACATGCTGAATGGAAATCAAGTCTCACGCATCGAAAAATCGTAATATAATACATGTAGTTCCAATGAACCATTCAAGTATTTTATCGCTAGTCTGCATAACACAGATTATTAAAACCGTTCCCATCTTGGTCATTTCTTGTATAGGTAGTTATGTTATGTAAGGATTAAAAATCCTGCTGTGATGGAAAATATAAAAAAACAAAATTCGTCATCCCGCGAGTAAAAGACGTCATTTTAAAACAAATCACAGTCGTAAATTAATAAAAGTTTTGATAAAGAATGTATACTTACCGTGGTACTTTTTTGTCCTTTTCGTGCATGGGTCACCTGAGGGATGCACATGAGGAGCACCCTCTCCGCCTGTCAGCTGACATATGCCCGCGTTTTACCGTGCCCCAGCTTGTCCATTCCCAGCTGACTTTCATTCCTCTTTTGATAGTTAGATCGCCACCATATCTCATTTGGTGGTCCCCTGTTCCGCTTTCCTGGTGGTGTCCTGCTAAACATACCCTTAGTATATCCAATTTCCTATTTTAAGACTTGGCTATCAATACCCAGCATTTTAATTTTTTCTGTTCAGATATGGCAGCTGTTAATGTTCTGTTCATGCAACTCAATATTCTTTGCTAAAATAAGTTGAGAATTCGACGTAGGCATCTTGTTTGGCAGGTGTCTAGTTTTGTGTGATTTTGATAATTCAAATTCATTAATTTTGATCATTCAAAATCATAATAAGTTTTTCAAGGCGAATTCTGAAGTTTAATATGCATTTAGCATCGCTTATGGTTTTTTTATAACTATATTTCAGTGTAAGAATTTCTTTGTCGAAATAAAATACAGCTTTCAATCCAGCTTATGTCGACCATAATTTACATTTATTCATGGGTTTTGGTTTTAGCTAGTAGATAAATTTGATTGAAAAGATATATTCATGAGGGTACTGGATTTTTGGCAAACCTACATTTACGTATCTCACCAAGGGAGGTGACAGAAAATCAATACCCCAGTGACCTAATTCAGGATAAAACCATCCCAATGCAAATCAATATATATATTTTATAATCTACAAGAAGTAAATGAAAAAAAATTATTTGTTTATTTTATTTTTTATTTCGATGTCTTTAAATTATTGTTCATATTTGAAATACTGCAACAAAATATTGTCAAAGTTTTTTTTTATGTGATCGTGATCAGGTGATATAGGTGATTTCATTTTAATGTGATTATGAAATTTTTTTTTCTAATTTGAAAACATGTTGTCATTAAACTAAGGTATTTGAGTTTTTTTCGCACAGAATGGAAATGCATCAGATAAGAACCCGGGCTCATTGTTGATCTAAGTGAAAGGAATGCGCATCGATTATTTGTGTGTTTTTCTCTTTCAGGGATTGTGTGCAGAAAATTTCACCTGAATTCCTCGTATTCGCTACCTGTGCAAGTGATCAATGAGGAGCGACAGGTAGCCCCGCCCCCAATCCATCGGACTGGAAAAAGTTTATTCACAAGAAATGACTGATATAGTATTTGTAAAGACCGATTTACGAGTCTTGGAACAATATCAAATCGCGCAAGTGTATAGGTAACTTAATTGTAAAAACGTTTTGATCGAAGCGCCAGTTTACTATTCGACGAACACAGAGCAGGTGTGGAGCAAAACACGTGCGGATTTAAGTGACTTAATTTCTCGTGCAACATTAAAATATTTCTGTCTCCATGCACAAATATATCTGAAATTACTTAAAAATATTGGATTCTATAAGAGATTTTGGGATTAACTGTTTTCTATCAAATTATCAACCATGTCTCGATTCTTTGGAGGAAAGGGGAAGGAAAAGGACAAGAGCCAGAAGTTTTATGTGGAGTTTTTGGGATGGATTGAGAGCAGGGGACTGATGGGGGAGAAATACACACGTCCGGTAGTGGACGATCTCCGAAGGAAACACCAGAAGTGGAGGAACGCTCCAAAGCTCACCGTGCAGGTCAGTAAAAGCGAACTCAAAGTTTCCCAGGATGTTCCTGATAAGAACAAAAAGAAACCCAAAACAACTAAATTCCCCGTCATTCCCGTTGAAGATGTTACATACGTCTCACAAGCCAGACACCCGGTTACAGGCCAACCAGACGACATTGTCGCCTGCATCTACCTTGGCTACATTCCAAGGACCAAACGCAGCGTACACGTGCACGTCTATAGATTTGATTCGGCACAAACGGCTTCCAAGTATGTCCGGATACTGCAAAGTGTTATTGGAATGAGTGAAGACCGCCTAAAGCAGATAGAATTTACCTTAATCGCCCGTGGAGAGCTCGAGGCACCTATTAACACTACATATGTTTATCGACCACGACCAAGTTCCAGGGATGCTGGAATCGGATCATCCGACGGAATGAGTGAACCAAGAACGGATTCCGCTCCAGATTCCGCTGCTGCTAGCACATGCAGCACAAACTCTTTTCCCTCAGACGAAATCGAGCCTGATTTGGTTAGTCTTCATGAACAGATGCCATTTGAATCTGTTACAGATGAACTTAAACTAAAACTAAATGTGTCAATAAAGGAAGGAAAACCTTTGTTGTTACCTCCAAAAGACTATGATACTATCCGACGAAAACAAGGAAACTTGGAAAATGTGGAAAACAGGAGATGCTTAAACACTAGTATTGTCGGTAACATGCCTTGGTCGTCTCCTCGGAGTCGAAATGTCTCGGACGAGAGTGGAATTGGCTTGGACTCTCCATCGCCTTCAGAGGAGCAGAAGAAGTTCCCGGACTCTGATTTTGATGAGGATCGAGAAAACTCTCCTCCATCAAGTGCAAGAAGCTTCAGAGAGGAATTCGTTTATCCTCCGCAATCAGCCAGGAGCCCTAAATTTACGACTGATCGGCAAGCGTTACTTCGTCAGCCATCTTTCTCTTCCGCCTACAGCAGCCAGAGCTATAGAAGCGGATCATCCTCCTCCTCCTTTATTGAAAAAGACAATAGCACAGTGTACACAGGCAAACGGGCGGAATTCGATATTCCGCCAGCGGACTATGATGCAGATGACGTTGCAGTTATGACAGAAAAGATGACGCGGAGAGCCCCGGATATGACATCAAGCATGCCGGTAAGCATGTTCCCAAGAGACATGCCAGAGTATGCCATCATTGACAAGAAAAGAACAACTTCTACAAACACACCGCCGCAGTTTTCTGAAATCTACTCACCTCGGGGAGTTGAACATCGGGTTCGGCGGGTGAATTCAATGTATAAGTGACAAAATAAAGTTTAACTTGTATTCGCATCATAATTGCTGGGATTTATCAGCTTTGACAAACTCTCTCATGAGTTCAAACAGGATCGCGTGATATCCGGTCTGACCATGGACCGTGTTGTAGCCGGAGCCCAGACTCACTCAGCTAAGTCAGTAAGGTAGCAGGGTCTACGATGAGTTTGTGAGGACGTTTTGTAATGTGGCAGGTTAGATGAGATTGTTTGTTGTCTTGATGACTTGTTAGTTGTTACAAAGTGTAATTGTTCAATTTCCTAAGGCCAGTTTGTCACATAGCACATCTTTGCTGTCAATTCCGTGAAATCGATAAGACAACCAAATTATAAAGTAAGATTATATAAATTGATTTGTTTTTTCGTTACCTTTTTCAATATTGTACTACGAAATGGCCTAGAGGACATTTTGAAAATACTTTTTTAAGCTGTTGAATGACGCGATGTTACGTGTCAGAAAGGTGCAATGTTTGTAAATAATTTGTTTATCTAATTTTGTTATACTATGTACTTGTACGTAAGCAACGTTTTCCACTGCATATGAATACTCTTAACTTCTTTGGTCCTTTTTTTAAAAGGTACTCTTTTTCTAATCTGTTATTATACTGTGGCATTCGGATCTCTAAGTAATCCTCTTAATTAGGCGGTTTTTGTGGCTCGACCAAATTCCGTAACTAATCTTTGTTATCAACTCTCCAACTGTAATACCACGGACAATTGTTCCATTGAGGAAAAACTAAACTGGGCCTAGTTCATAGTATTCTGTACCCCGTCCTTTTTACCTACCGATCCTTGCACTTGTCTGTCATTTAAACAAAAAGAACATATATTATAGAATACGTACAAAAGTTATAATTGACATATTTCAGTTTTATTCTTAAACTTGGCAAAGAGTTTGGGAAGATAATTAAAGTCATATCGTTATAACGAAAACAATAGACAGGTGTTTGTGATAGGTAATCGACACGATATAGCCAGCCATCCGTGACTGGTCAGGTAGTCGTGCTTAAAGAACTCTCAAAAGTGTTTAAAGCTCAGGTTCTAGATTTCAAAAGATTGCATTTTTCTATCTGTTTAGAATTATGAAATATATCTGTTTGGTCTATATCCACTGGAATGCTTTAGGAGTAAAAGAAACATTGTCCTAAGCTGGAACCTCTCCAGGCCATTCCCATGGAAGCCTTCGATCGAGGATTACACTAACAACCAAAAGTCACCACGGCTTTACAATTCCAGCCTAGAGTAGAATATTAGTTTCAGAAATTTTTGATGTGATAATTTTACCATATGATATTAATTACTGTTTTTTGTTATACTTCTCTGTTAATTCTTATTCTAATATTATGGTAATTTTGTGATTGACGTACGGATTGATTTGTTTCTGCCCTTTGAAAATAATCTCGAGGACCTTGGTTTTTTAATTAAGATTATTTCATTTCTTTCCCAGCAAATCGTTCTTGTACACAAATAAACGACACAGGTGTAATTTATGACCTTTGATTGGTTTTGTTTATCGTTGTGATAAGTGCCCGCTATCTTTTGCTGATTCTTGACTGTCAGATTTTGCGCTCGGACTGGCGCCAATAAATGGACAGTTTTTGATAATTAAATCAATAAGCAAACAGGTGCTTGATCATTAATTGTTTCTGTTTATGTATTAATTGTGATCAGTATGTATATTTTGTTATGTATATAACAGGGCACATTGTACAATATTCTTTTAAACTTGGGCCGAAATAGCCCCTTCATTTACAATTATACGCAGCTTGTAGATTGTACATCTTCATCTTAATACGGGTAAACCGAATTCCTTCTCCTCTTTGTGTATGCTGAAAAAAAGGCTTTGAGTATGCAATCAAAACTTGTCTATGTATGCACTTATTGTTCTTGCCATGTCTGTTGTTTTCTAACAAACCGGAAACGCTCCGTCAAGGAGTCGAATATTGTGCACTAGACTGGACATCCTGGAATCCCGGGTAACTTACATGTTACACAAAACTAACACGACTAATTGTTAATCATGGTAATTAAGTGAAACGACAACGTACGAAGTACGACTCCTCAATGTTCAATGTCAAAACTAACACATAAACTGCCATATGATGACTCGGCATTACTGACAGTTTTTGCGAAATGCATACTCATGTAAAATTAATCTGTACATGTAAGAAATTTTCTGTAATTGAATGCAATGTGTGCAAAATCTGAATTGTATGTATTGTTCTTACTGAAATGTATATGTTCAATGTTAAAGATACTTGAGGAAAATGTAAACTACTGTATTCATATAATTACCTTGCTATTTGTTCAATTAATTTTTTTTTAATTTTTTGTAAAAAATAAAATTTATTTATATTATCATGATAATTTTCTTATTTTTAACATTATATGCACACCTAAAGCCATCTTTAAACATGTTTAGGTGCCTTTTCCGACCGACTGGTTTAAAAATAAAAAGTCTCAAATGTGCTTCAAAAATAATTTGAAAACTAATGTTGGCAAAATCAAAATGTAGGTCACTGTGACCTATTTTAAAGGCTATAATCAGAACGCTTTTTAACATACAGGAATTTTTTTTAATGCATTCCAGAAAATTGAATTTGAAAATTCAGCATTGATGTTGAATTTTAAGGGAGTTGGGGCAGATATATACATTGTATACAGATTGACGCAATATGTCATGAGAGGGCAAATAAAGATTATTTTAAAATTGGCCTAATGGACAAATATTTATTATTCTTGAAAGTTCATATGTTTATTTTTGGTATACTACCCTCAAATTGAATTGAATAAGTAAAATCAAAGCTCAGTCTAGGAACCAGTAGAGAATACGCATTTATGAAAAGTTGTTTTACGACAAGTCAGATTGGATGTGTTTTACCTTCCAAGAAATAAGCTATACAATTCTGTATTCAGGTCATTCATGAAAGTGTATATTGAATGAATTTGAATCAAAATACAGTTCAATGTTTTCGACTTAAATGAATTCTACCTTGTTTTTTCCCTAAACTCTCACGGATTCTTCAAATATTTGATATATATAATGCACGGATTGCAACTAAAAAATATAGGAACAGAGAAGACCAAAGGGGCACAAATAGATAAACAAATTAAAACAGAATACTAGTTAGCACATGCATGCAATGAAATAATTCCAAATTGGCATGCATTGTTCCTCTTAAGCTGAAAGGTACGTCAAGTGCCAAGAAAGACCAACTTTTATTATTATAAAAGCATTCTAGAATTCTTTGACGTTAAACAATTAAGAGATCATGTACTGCAATTTAAAGTATCAAACAACTAATTGCAGTTTAAATATAATGCATGCGGTTGAGCTTGTCGATTTTTGGGATTAGCAGGTTCATTACCATTCACAGACCTCTAGTGGTCTACCTATTTGCTCTCCTGCGGTTTTTTCCTTGGAAACTTGACAACCAGCCGTGAGAGACCACGTGCCCCCTAAACATGCTACATGTAAAGGTCTGGTTTGCATATCTCCATATATAAAAACTTTATAAGGATTTTTTATTATTGAAATTAATTGCATACATCACAAAATATTCAGCAGACAAGTGTGTTACTCACATGCGATTTACGACATACATGTAACCTTGTTTTTATTGTTTGTCATTTATTTATTCA